>BFEA01000461.1:495459-512393 GCA_003427395.1 Chara braunii | reverse complement strand
AGAGGCAGCCATAGCTGCCATAGCTGTAGTTAGTAGTGAGTGTGTGTGTGTGCTCGAGTGTTAGAGTGATGCGTGTGGGATATCCAGGGTGATCCGGTGTATGTGAATAGTGAGATGTTTGGGCGCTGAGGTCGCCATAGCCAATTGGGAGTGAAATTGATAACTGAAAACCGTATCTCTGAGTTTGAGTGGGCGCATGTCGCCAGTATGCTGCGTTACTGTTTACATGTGTGAAAAGTGTGTTTGAAAACGAGTCTGATTGCACTAGGGACTAAGGAATGTTTTTCACACTTGGTTGAGACTGTCCTAGTCGACCGGCGTACGCTTCGTACTTGGGAGATCAGCGCCTCAGGGAATGAACAACGTTCGGCTTCACTCTGCGTTTAGCCAAACATTTCCTATATTGCAGCAAGACGAGCAAACGCCGTCGGTTGATCTACCTCTGCGATCGCATTTAAAAGCCTTCGCATGTGGGTCAGTAGCTCAGTAGGGATACACCCCTAAGGGTGGTGACAGCCCCTTAGGGATGCAAGCTTATGCCCAGCGAAAACCTATCCTGTCGTTGGGGACCACGGGATGTACAGTTGGCGCACCCGGCTAGAGCGGCGAAGGAGCGATGCAACCGCGGCCGTCTCGGCGGCTTGTGGGATTAGTTAGGCGTCGTTCCCGAGTTGTCTCTTGAAGTGTGTTTTGGGTAAACTCCTGCGTGACATGGCCGGGAGGGCCCTCGTTTTTCACGCGAGGGCCGATACGCTCGACAACGCCACAGGCGCGACTTCTACTGTGGTGACGTCAAGGTTGTTAAGTGCAATTTTGGCCCGATGCATCCCTCCTGGGGAGTTGCAATTCACTTTCTTTCCTTGGGGCCCTATAATTTTTCCTCGTAGTGTCCTAGAACATCTTTTGTGCACGATATCATGGTTTAGCCTTGGACATGTCCGCTCAAAGTGTCCAATTATCGTACAATATTTGCATTGTCCACTGGTCGGGTCTCTTCTGTTGAATCCTCGGTTAGCTATTCCCGTCGGAGCCACAACTTCTTGCAGTGGGGGGGGGGGCTCACGCGAGGGCCGATGCGCTCGACACCGCCACAGGCGCGACTTCTACTGTGGCGACGTCAAGGTTGTTAAGTGCAATTATGGCCCGATGCATCCCTCCCAGGGAGTTGCAATTCACTTTCTCTCCTTGGGGCCCTATAATTTTTCCTCGTAGTGTCCTAGAACATCTTTTGTGCACGATATCATGATTTAGCCTTGGACATGTCCGCACAAAGTGTCCAATTATCATACAATATTTGCATTGCCCATTGGTCGTGTCTCTTCTGTTGAATCCTCGGTTAGCTATTCCCGCCAGAGCCACAACTTCTTGCAGTGGGGAGGGGGGGGTCGAACCGCCTGGGTTTTCGTCACTTGGGCTTGCATCACCATTAGCGAGTTTTCCACTCTTTCGATCTTTTATCGTCTACTCGATGGACGCGCTCATGTAGATTCTCTATTCCCCTTTTTACCATATCTCTGGTTTTCCCTGTTAAGTCTATGACCTCTCCCTCCTTCAGCAGAGCCAACGAGTCGGTTACAACCATCTTCTCAGCAATGTCTGTTACGGTAGTGAAGTCGACGTCCCGTGTATTCATAAACTTCGTGGTTTGTTGGTAAGCTAGTAGAATCTTATCTTTATCAAACTCGGTGAATTGCCTAAGGAAGTACTTACTCATTATACGGTCGGTTACCCTCGGGATTTGCAATGCCACGAGGGTGAATTCCCTCAGGAAATCATTATACGTTGCAACGTTCTTTCTTTGCACCGCCGCCAACTCCGTCTCCGTAGCCATCTTCTCGGCTGCCAGGTATTTTCTCATCATTACGTCATGGGCGTCCTTCCAGGATCCGTTGGTGGCGACGATGACCATTAAGTCCCTTTCTAGGTTCAAATGACACATACTGCCCTAGGTGCTCCATCTTCTCTTCCTCGCTCTATCTTAGTAGTGTCGCCAAGTTCTCGTAGTCTATCACAAATTTCGTGATATTTGCCTCATCGAACGTCAACTTCTTCTTGGCATCGGTCACGTATCCCTGATTTTTATTTAGCGCACGCTTGAGGGAAGACACAATCTTTCTAAGTCCCCCCTCTACTCCTCCTGTTCCACCGGTGGCGTCGGAGCCTTGTTCTTCCTTACCGACTTCTACCCCTTCTCTAGCCTTTGCCGTTGTTGGGACCGGTGGGTCCCGAGATAAGTCCTGACCCCTGAGAGATGGTATATGGCAGAATTGTGCACAGTAGAGAAAACCAGAGGCATGAGAGATAAAAAGGGTGGAAGGCCAAAGGCACAAGTGTCGGCGCCAAGGGACCTAGAGAATGCCCTGGGCCGTCGGAACCACTGGACCAAGAAGAGACTTAGCAGGATAGCAAGCGGCGAAGGGCCGCGGGAAAATAGTAAAGGCGACCCTTTTTCCCGAAAGGAGAAGGACCACCGAAGAAAAGAAAGCCCTGGGCTGCGTGCCGCAGAAAGAAAAGAGTCGAGGAGGCCGAGAAAATAATAAGTGAGGCACCGACACGTGAGAACGTAGCCCGGGCCGAGGAGGGCCACCGGGATGCGGCATAGGAAGAGTCGAAGGGCCACGAGCCAAGTAAAGGGCTGCGACCGGAGAGGGCGGTGCCCGCGGGACATCGAAAGAGACTAGGAAGGGGGCGGTGATGGAGAAGAAAGTGCCAAAAGAAATCGGGAAATGCGCCGGCAGGAAAAGTGTCGGGGACTAGCGCGGGGCAAGTGGCGGGGACTTGTGATATCCCAAGGCGAAGTTATGAAGGGCCATGAGAGAAGGATGCCCCAAAGCAAGGCGTGCCGTCAAGATCGAGATCTAGACGGCCAAGAATATTAGCACCACTAGTGCAATACTAGTGGAGGCAAACGGGAGGGCCAAAACAAAAAGGAAAGCAAAGAAAAAGCAAGAAAGGAGGCATGGCAGCAATCTGAAATATTTTGGATTAGCTACCTTGAAGAAAATGGAGCCTAGAGAGGCTCCATGTGAAAAATAGGCTCCCGGGAGAAAATCGGAGCAAAGGGGGCCGCAATGTGGAAAATGGAGAGGGATGGTGCAGAATTCTGCCATATACCATCTCTCAGGGGTCGGGACTTGTCTCGGGACCCACCCGTCCCGACACCGCGCTCCATCTTGAGGAGATGGATGGTGTCGACTTCTTCGTGGGTGAAAGATGGGGGGTCGGTAGAAGTGGAATCGGTGTTGGGGTCGGGTGTGGGGAACTCATCCGACTTCGTGGTGGTGCGGGTGTCGTCGGAACCAATGTTGTGGAAGAAACGTGTTCGGGAAGGGACGGAGGGGATGGCGGCCTTGCGAGTTGAAAGGAGACTGTCGATTTGGAGAATGCGGGAGGGAAGATCGGATAAGGTTGTGGTGGCCTCATGGACGAGGACGACGGTGAGTTTGCGGTTGGAGATCCGCTTGAGGCGGGAGATGAAAGTGTCGTCGACGATCAGGTGGACAGGAGTATGATGTCGTAGTGAGCGAACATATTGAACGTAGCGGTCAGTGGGGCCATTTTGGCAAAGGCGATAGAATTGGTCGATGTAATCATCAACGGTCTTTTGTGGGCGGAAGGTGGCTGTCAGCAGCGTAGCCCACTCGAGGGAGTGCGAAGGCTGGCCGCTGAGTTGGTGGTTGGCGACGTCGGTGAGCCACCAGCGGGCGGTGTTGGCGAGGAGTCTTGTACCGGCTATGGGTAAGCCAATGGATGACAGGGATGGTGTGGAGATAGAAAGCTTGTTGGAGTTGGCTGAGAAAGAGCGACACATCCTCATTGGGGTTACCGGAAAAGGTTGGAATGTCGTGGGCCCGGAATGTGCGGGGGATTTCGCCATAACTAGGGACGTGGGTAGAGAGTGCGTTGAAGTCGAGGGTGGGTGAGGCGTCAACGAGGCGGGTGAAGTCATGGTCGGGGTTTGTTGGGAGGAGGGTGCTCAGGGGATGTTGGGGGAGGGCGGGGTGTGACATGGCGGTGACCTGGGAGTAGGTGGGCGTCTGGAGGGAGGTGACGATGGATGAGGTAGAGATGGGTTGTGAGAGGAGAGGTGTAGGTACGGATTGGGTGCCGAGGGGATGGTGCGGCAATTGGGCAATGAGAGGGGTGGAGGAGTGAGGAGGTGGGTGGGACACATCGGTGGTGGCCGTTAGGATGGGGGTGGTAAAGGCTGGGGTGGCGGATCGACCAGCGGTGGAAGTGGAGATAGAAGCGGTGGAGGTGGGAGTGGCGGATGGACCGGCGGTGGAAGTGGAGGTAGAAGAGGTGGAGGTGGGAGTGGGAGTGAGGAGAGGAGGACGTGGGGGTAGACTAGAACCGGACGTGGAAGTGGGAATCATGGTAGTGACCACTTGGATGGAAGGGGCACAATGTTTGTCCCATGTTATCTATCTGGCTGGAGAGGCCGGAGATGGAGGTGGCGAAGGAGGATTGGAGGGCACAAATGGTGTTTTGCATGGATTGCATCATGGTGAGTAGGGAGATGTTGGTGGGGGTGGCTTCAGGTGCGGGTTGTTCAGTCGTGAAGGCTGTCTACGGATGCAGTGTCAATGGCGGTCATGTTGATGGTGGAGGAACCGTCCTCCATGTGGAAGGAGAGGCCGGGGGCAAGGAAGTAGATGTAGCAGTGGAGGCAGCGGCTGCAGCGGCGTTCTCGGCAGCCCAGGCGGCGGCACGCAGAGAAGTCTTGGTGCGGCGGGGCATGAAAGAGAAGAAGATGTGTGAATTTTGTCGGTTTTTTTGGTATTAAATTGAATTTTTAATGCATTTTTAAATTTAAAAATTATGGGGGACTTAATTGAATCAGATTTTGAAATTTCCAAAATAAATTAATTAAAAAAAATAAAATCTTTATTTAATTTGAATGAAATTGTGGTTATTTTTAGAGATTTTAAACTATTGCAATCAGACTCGCTTTCTTTCACACTTTAGATGTATGCAAACAGTAGCGCAGCAAACTGGCGACAAGCGCCCACACAAAACTCAGAGATATGGTCGCTAAAACACAGTCCAGATACAAGTTCACTTTCGATGGTATGGCGACTCAGCGCCCAAACAACTCTCTGTTCGCATACCCCGGATCACCCTGGATACCCCACATGTGATACTCTGCACTCACACATACACACTCACACTACACACTAACTCTAGCTATGGCGGCTATGGCCGCAACTACCCTATCGCTATGCTACGCTCCTCTCTCGCCCACTTTGGCTCCGGGCTCACTGCAGACCTCCTAGCATAAGCCATTGTGGCAGCGCTTCCGCATGGCTCACGCAGGAATGAATGAATGGCTGGGGTTGCCTATTGATTTATACTTTTGAAACTCGTTGGTTTGCCCTTTGCCATCGGCCCATGGTGCTCACAGTCCCTCGTGGTACTTGCTGGACCGGACTAGGACTGACTGGACCTGACCGCGGACCGAACGGGGACTCACTGCTATCCCACCGGGGTCGTACTGCAATCGCACTGCGGTTGAGTCCACCACTTGACTCACCACTTGCCCACTTGCCCACTTGCCAACCTTCTAGAAGGCTACAGCTAAGACTTCTAGACTTCACTGAGACTTCTATTCGACAGACCTATAGATCGAACCCTGGATTCCTATGGACCCTACGACAACCTATCAACTGTTACGAATATATAGGTCGTGGGTTCAACTCTACGGGTCGACACAGGTACTGTACATAGGTAAGGTGGGGACTAGAGATCGAGCCCTGGGGTCTGCGTTTGCTACTGCGAAAAGGTGAAAACCGTTTCACTCCCGCCGTCCTAAATTCAAGGTCCTCCGAGAATATTTTAGTCCAAGGCAGGACCTTTACCTTTCTTATCACGCTCGTAAGCTCTGACTATGTCGGGAGCTGTTTCTAGAAGTGTTGTCCTAGTATACTAGCGGTCGTCTTTCGGTTCCTGATAAGCAAACTGGACCTTACTGTTTCTGTGGACGACCTCTACCTCCTGTTCTAAACACATCTTCATCTACAATGTCGTCAATGTCATATCTGCCATCCGTATCCGGAGGGATCATGGATCTTCTTGAAGGGAATTGTTGACTGGTGACACACGGCAACAGCTTCGAAGCATGGAACACCAGGTAGGTGTGGAGGTGTGCTGGAATCTCTATTGTGTAGGACGGCCCATCCTCTCCGCCCTTGACTTCTAGCACAGACCACGGTCCTCTATATGCAGGCAGTAACTACTGCGAGATGTTCTCCTCAGGTGCAAACTCTTTAGACTTTACCTTGACTAAGTCGCCTACTTGAAACTGCGACGGTGCTTGTTTGCCTGTTCTATCATTCTATGCTGGGCCTTCCTGAGATTTTGAACAACTGTAGCTAGCTCTCTCTCGTGCTGTATCGCAAACTTCTTGGTTCCGGGCGGTAGCCTGTGAATCTGATCTCGGGTAAGTCCCTCAAACGGTCTGCGGGGTCTAAAGGACGTGTGGGAGTGCGACAGGTAGACAAATGCACGCTATTATTGTATGCGCTGGCTACCTTGGGTAACATCTCGTCTCAATTGACTTGATCCGGTCTAATTTACATGCGCAGAACTTGCTGCAGGATCTTGTTCATCTGTTTTGTTTGACCGTTAGTCTCTGGGTGTTGGCCAGATGACATCAGCAACTTTGATGCATAGACTCTCATCAATTCCTGCCAGTTCAAGCTGGTGAAGCGGGTGTCTCTATCACTAACTATAGACAATGGGACTCCGTGATCACTTATCCAATGATAAAAAAACTTCTGAACGACTAACTCTGTGCGTCCTTCTGCAGGCAAAGGAACAAAAACTGCGTATTTACTGAATCTATCAACTACGACATGACTTGGCTCTTGCCGTGCCTACTCTTGACACCGACATCCATAAAGTCAATGGAGATTGAATCTCCAGGTTGGTTTGGGATAGGCAAGGGTCTGAGAAGACCCAGAGGGGCACGCGTAGTGGTCTTGTTCCTCTGGCAAACTTTGCAACTGCGAAAATACTCTATGCAATCAGCTTTCATTCCGAGCTTGGTATACACACGCATTAGATTGGCTTAAGTCTTTTGCCAACCGAAGTGTCCCTCTGTGTCATGACATTCCCCTAAGATCAGGCTACGGATCTCCTCACTGTTGGGAATGCACAAGCGGTCTACTACATTAGTCTTCTCAAACAATAGTCCCTCAGTAGTGCGGTAGTTTAGTTCGGTCTCTGGGGCCTCCTTAACTCTCTTGAGGAGGTCACTATAGATAGGGTCCTGCGCATACGCTTGTCAGACTTTCTCTTGCAGGTCCTTTCCTATGTCCTATAGCTCCAAAGTAGTCTAATCTCCTACTTAGAGCACGTTGTACTTGCCTTTGACTGGTTTGAGCTCAGAGTCATATTGATCTATCTCAGCGGCCCACCTAGTTAGCTTAGGTGTCATTTTGGCCTGGTTCTTTAACCATCTAAGCGTTTCATGGTCTGAGTATACTTTGAAGTGCCTCCCAAGCAGGTAATGCTTCTAGTGTTCTAAGGCTTGCCTGAGAGCGTAGAGTTCCCTCTCGTACGTCGAGGTGGCAACCTTCTCTGAGGGCGTCCTCGCTGACATGAACTCTACGGGTCTGTAGCCATTGCCGTCGTCCTGCTGTAACACGACGCCTATACCATACTGACTTGCGTCCGTGGTGACGACAAATGGCAAAGACCAATCAGCTACTTTGAGGACAAGGTACTCTATCAATGCGCGCTTTAACTTCTTCAGCGCAGACGTACAGTCTTTGTCCCATTGCCAGATTGCCTCTTTCTTTAGCAACCTGCGCAAGGGAGCGGTGATAGTGGAGAAGTTCCTCACGAACTTCCTATAGTAGTTAGCTAGGCCTAAGAACGACCGCAACTCAGTCAACGTGTGGGGCGTTGGCCAGTCTCTAATTGTCGCTATCTTGCTGTCCTCTGGCTTAATGCCATCTCCGTCTAATACGTGGCCCAAGTACAAAACCTGTGTCTTGGCCCACTCGCACTTCTTTGGCTTAATCTTGAAGTTACTGCTCGTCTAACTGCTTGCGCAACTCCTCTAATTCTCTAAGGGACATCCGGTAGGCTGCTCCCTTAGGAGTCTTACTGCCAGGCTCTATCTCTATTCTGTGCAGGATCGGTCGCGGCACTACTCCTATCAGCGACTAGGTTAAATCTTTGAACTCCTCCAGCAGCTTGGCAATGGTTGGATCTGTGGAACTATCTTCTTCCTTAGCCTCAGTGACAGGCCTCACATACACTACGAAGACCTGATCCTCTAACTGCTCCTTTTTCACTAGTCACGCGAACGCGGGMGCACTGAGACAGCAATGTACCAAGGTGTTATCTACACCTGACACGTGGAACAGGCGGGCAGTCTTAACCTCACCTGATGGACTAGGGAGCCTATACTCATGCTCTCTCAAGTGGAGTGTGGTCCCCGCTGCCTCTCCCCAATCCATCCCTAACACTATGTTGAAAGGAAGGTCATCTTGAACGAGGAGAGTCAGGGAATGAAGAACTCTCTCCACCTTCCCATCTTTCTCTAGGCGAAAGTACGCCTGGACTCCCTCTACATAGTCCTCCACTTGCATCGTGCGGTTGTTTGCGAGGACACTGACTATGGGGTCTGCTAACTTTTGGACTTTTAATCCTAGCCTCAACTTCTTCAGCGCCGTACGGCTAATGTAACTATGGGTGGCCCCTGAGTCTGTAAGGGCCCCTACTCTGCTTCTAAACACTTCTACATCTACCAAGATCAACTATCCCTTACTCTCCTTCTTCATTTTGGCCCAGGCTGGCATCCTCTCCTTCAGCTCTTCTGCCACACCTGTGAGGGATGTGCCTAGAGAGACGCTAACAGAAGCAATCTCTGGACAACTAGCTAGGCACGGGCCTGCAACCTTTGCCATAGGCTCATGTGGTTTGGGAGTTTCCTGTGTGCGCGCGCTCGCTTCCCCACATGGCCTTGAAGTAGGGGCAGTTGCGACCCCTATTGGCGGCTGCCTTTTGACTGTTGGGCAGCCCATCGGGCCTGTCTATACTTAGGACAAAATTTAATAACTCGGGCCGGGTCACCACAAAACACGCACTGACCCAGGTCCACGCGTTCCTGCCATATTTGCTAGTCCAAGCCCAAATCTTCCGAGGGCCTGCCCTTCGGCAAGCCTGGGTGCCATCCTCCTTGAGGTGGCCCTCCACCTCGTCATTGTGGGGACCGACAAGAACCTTGACGATTTGGCAGGGGACCTTGACCCCTACTCCTTGGCGGTTCCCTTGTCCGCCAACCCCCTGTGCGCCCAGTCCCCGGCCTCCCATGGCCTGGCCCCTTTGGCCCTGGCCTCCTCCTCTACCTTGCGGCCTCCCTCCAGCCGCGACAGCCGCATAAGGTCTCCCCTGCCCCATGCGGCTGTCCTCCTCCTCTAACTCCCACTCGATCTCACTGTAGGGGACTTCATCAGTACCACCTTCCTCTAAAGTAAGGATCATATGATCCTTGGCCCTCACTTGGCCAGAGATGGTACGACCCTTCCACTTCTTTCCTTTATCCAAGTCCTTGTGCCAGAAAGTGGAAACATGCATGGACTTTGACTCGAATAGGACCACCTCTCTACTCAGTACATCATAGGTGATGTCGGCCTGTTGAGATCTATCAAAGAAATGCCCTCTCAGGGGCTATGGCATGGCACGATAAAATAACTGGACCAACTGGGGCTCAGTGACCCCATGGTCTGGGACGGCTACCAAGTCGTCCATGACGCCCTTGAGTGCCCTTGCACTCCTCCACTGCCGCGAGTGGATAGTCTGTAGCTTGTCAGAGGCTCTAACGCCTCTCGTTGGGTCAGCAAATCGCTCCCTCAGGAGCTTGAAGAAGCGAGGAAGGGGGTTAACCTTGGAATATGCAACCAGGTTGTTTTCACAACCGGCTGCGCGCGCTAGGGACCTGGCAAAACTAATATGCAACCAGGTTGTTTTCACAATCGGCTGCGCGCGCTAGGGACCTGGCAAAACTAGCTGCTTCATCCTTAAGGGCCTGGAAGGCGACGAGGACTTGCTCCTCAGTCAGGATGTGCTGTAAGTATACGGAACTGTTCACACTAGCCTCCCAGTTATCAAAATTTTCTTCCTTTTTCCCTCCATACGCATGTGGGAATTTAAGCTTGACTAGGTCTTTGAGGGGTCTGGCCTCGCTCTCAAAGGCGGCTACTGCTTTGGCACCCTCAATGGCGCCCTCACAGAACTTCCCCACGTTGTCTCTCAACCGTCTGACTTCTCCTCCAACGTGGGTAACCATATCGCGCGCAAAATCTTGAAAACCTGACCGCATGGCCTTCAGGGCCACATCGTGACCCCAGTTGGCTTGGCGCTCCATACAAGCCGCACTCAACACTTCCAAGTATCCCAGCATCTTATCCGTTTTGGCAGACATGTCTGTCTGCGCCTGCACTTCTTGTCTACAATCCCTCAGTTTTGCCACTTCTGCGGTCAACCAGTTAACCTCCTCCCTCCTCCTCTTCTTTTCTCTCTTCATCCTTAGTTTCCATTCCAACTTCTTCTCCTCCTCTACTTCTTGCCTTTCCAGGGGGTCCTCGATTGCTGCTAGCTCACTGGCTAACGCATCCCTCTCGTCCTGGGGCATATAAAACTCTGCCTCCTCATCTTCCCCCAACGATAAATTAGCAATCCAATCACTGATTTTTTTCTCCATTGCGGCGTCCTCATTCGCCGTGCCACTACTCTCTCCTTTAATCTCCCTGCAATTTCTCTCCTCTTCTGCTTCTGCTGCTGCTTCTTCCTCGGCAACCTTTTTCTTTTTCTCCATCTCCTCCTCCAATTCCTTCATCTTCGTCGCCTGCTCCTCTCCGATTGCCTTTAGCTTCGCCTGTTTCAGGAGCTCTTTCCTTTCCTTATTCTCTCTTACTAAGGCGGTCATCTTCTCTTGCTGTTCCTGGGTATAGGGGCTAGTACTCTTCCCAGTACGGGTCTCAACCATGGTGATAGTGCACAACCAGGGTAGTTGTTCCAAACCTCACCACGTAGACTCTAACCCCTAACTGACAAACCTACTGACTCAATTTAAAGACTCACAGAATCCGGACAGGGATCCTACCAACTAGGGTCTCTAGCCAGACCTACACTATCGCTGTCACTACTAGACCTGTTGCTGATCAGGAGGCATTTAAGGAGATCCCCCGTAACTCCTCAGGAATTATTTAACGCAGATATGTGACAAACCACTTCCCGACGCCATGCCATCTTTCGTACCCTTTCTTTTGCTTGTATCATACCAACCCCAGGAAAACCCCGTTTTGAGTTCTTGCTTTCGGGTAAAGCATTTTCCTTTTTTGAGAGTTTTTTCGACTACTGAGTTCTGTTTTTCTTCTTGCAAAGTGGGGAAATACATGGGAATTTACGTGTGCCTTAGCGAGCGCACTGGGAATTGGGCTCGGTAGTTGGGAATTCCGGGATAAGCGGAACTTCGAGGTGTGTGAATGTTATTGGGCGCGTCGGGGAAAACTCTCGGAATTTCGCGTGAATACGAATAGGCGTAGGATTTTCTTTTCCCGCGTCGCTTTTTCGCGCGCGGATATGGTGATTTCAATTTTGAATCAGGATAGAAGCAAACTGTAACTGTTTCGGTGCCTTTTTCTTTCTTTTTTTGTTGACGGCGCCACGCATGCAGAGGCTTTCTCCTCTCTGTCCCCCGCATCGCTCCCTCCCRCGCTCCCTTTCCTTCTCCCTMCTCTTTCTTTCTCCCCGTAACTGTTTCTTCCTCTCTCCCCCTCCCCCGTCTTGCTGTTCGCGCGCCCATTTCCCTTTCTTGATCGTTTGAATCTTGGACCTGTCTTGCGCCACCTCTCGCGCCTTTTCTCTTCTCACCCTCTGAGTCTGGCGTACGACTCCCAGTCGATCCCCCGATAACTCCCGCTCGGCAATCAGGTGCGTGGATCGATAGGACCTTCCTATCGCGCGACGAATCTGATTGGTTGAACCTTGAGTTCCGAGGGATCAACATGGCATTCTCGGAGCGCTCTTCTCAAAGTCTTCTCCTCCTTCTCCTCCTACACCCCCGCCTTCCCGTCGTTCTCTCCCCCTTCTATCTCCTCTGTCGCAACTATAAAACCYGCAAGCGCGCCCGCAAAGCTCTCTTACGTTCTCGACTCTCAAGCYAGCTTCCGGGAAGCAGTGKCTGGGCAGARTGTTTGAAGCGATTCGGAAAGTCCTGTCGGGCYGACGATACACTGGCCGGTTGCGCGCTGGATCGCCACGAYGGACTGTGGGATCTGGGTRAACCGTGTCGAGTTTACGAWAGCGGGGTGACGATCGGAGTGGTGGGAGTTAGYACGAGACAACCGGGATCRTCGGTGCGGGTATGAGGATCRATRTTGAGTTGATTGGCCCGRGGCCATATTGGAATTAACTGCGAATRYKCCTTTGTTGCGGATTGTTATCTTTGGCGTGAGTGTACGACGGKGAYGCCRAACTTTTCTCTTCCTGGATCTCGTCATCTTCTATTTTGGACTTTCTTTCCCTCGACTCTCTCTCTCTCTCTTTCTTCTCTTTCTTCTCGAAAGACGATGCGTCTGACTGATTGTCCCTCTCTTGAATGGGAATGAGTCGGCATCCTGTTTTTGTGTGAAAGAACTTCTTTTGGAACTCTTCCATTAGTTTCCTGGGTAATCCTCCTACGCGAGGACCCCGTCTACTTGTCTTGTGAACGGTGGATGCGTGTGTACGGTGCAATGCGATCCATCTTTTCCTGTGAATGTCTCATTTTCGCACCTTCCACAGTGAATGCATGTATAGAGATGCGTGACTTCTCGGATTGATTAGACGAGTGTCGTCGGGATTTTGTTCGAGAATACAAGAGTGTTTAGATCTATAGTCCCGAACGCACTGCACATGCCATCTGCCTTATGTGGCACGACATCAGCAGCCACGATGCCAGGCGACCTTGAGAAACAAGGCTCCGAAAACCAACGTTGTGTTGAACTGAGTCGCAGGTCGGTCCCTTAGCCCTATGCATGATCAAGCTGATGTGTATCTGCTCCCTCGTGTGTCAAGAAGGGTAGATTGAGGGTCGCATGAATGATTTTTGTTCTTAATGACGCCTCTGGATATATGTGATTGATTGATATGTGGACTGACAAGCACCCTTCGATTGGGCGCCAGCCTCCCGTATCTCGCATTGCAACTCGACCTTTTCCGTACAACGAGGAAAGGACACGTGTATATGAGTGGGACGTACGAGAAGCCGTCGCACAAATTTCCGGGCAGTATTACTTCCCTCCGGCCAACCGTTGTTCTGGGTTCGTAGACGCCGGATTTGTCATTATCGATACACACTTTCCACCCTACTCGATATTGTTGCCGTTTAACGAGCTGATCGTCATTTCGTGGACGGCAGTGGCGCCCCATTGGCCTCGCACTCTGAGCACGGAGTGCCAGCGTTTCGATCGTAGTGAAGGGCTTCCACTACCGAATACGGAGTGAGGACGAGCATAAGGAAAGAGCCACTCGGCTGAGACCATCCACGTTGGATTCGGAACTGACCAGTGAACGACGACGAGATCTGATACGAAAACGAGACACGCGAAGCGTGCCAGAGCCTTTCCGTTCTAAAGGACGGGCTGTAGCCCGATGGGAAGCCCGACAATACTTTCTGGATTGAATTTGGATCTTTCTGTTTTTGCACCATGTTCACACGCGCATTCCGCGACGCGCGGAACTAATCGACTTTGCTTCATCGGACCATCACGGGAGATTTTAGTTCCATCTGTGTCCCCACACCCAATTTCCTAAAAATCCTTGGCACACCTCATCTTGCTGTTTTCTTGGGCCGCTTTCCGCACGTCTCACACTCCGAACGAAAGACAGCACAGGGCGTGAGGTTGGTATCGGAGCCGACACGTGTCGGTTCTGATGATAGTCATTCGAACTGGCGAGAGGTAGGAGAGACCCTTAACTAGCTCCGTCGAGATCGCCCCATAACCAGGTCCCAGTCTAGTGTGGCTGCACCAGCAGTACCAATGGTGGACGGTACTAGGGTGATCGTTAGCATCCCTGCCCCTTTTCCCTTCTTCCCTAACCATACCCATCCTGAGGCTTGGCTGGAAGCTGTCGAACCTCAAAACTACAGCGCAGCCGATCTTCCCCGTGTTCTGATATTACTACTTGGCAACACATCACATGACTGGTTTAGAAAACATAGGTGGGTAGATTGGGATACTTTCAAGCGAGCATTCTTGGCTCGATTCGATACAGTTAGTGAAGATGCCGCTTGGTATGTACTCAAAAATTGACCACAAGGACGAGGGGAATTATTGCCTGATTTCGTTGATCGATTTCAAACCACTTTGGACAAATCCGGGCGAGACAAGAATTCCGCTTGACACTTGTTTATTGATCACCTTCGAAGTCCGACCTTGAAAGGGAAATGTAGGAAAAGGTTCCGCCAAAAACAACCCAGTTATCGGCTATTATCACTAAGGCATTGGAGCTAGATTTGGCTGATACGAAAAAATATATCAGCCAGGGAGACGAGGACATTACAGATACCATACGGGATGTAACGGGCAAAAGGCGATCATGGCTACAAGCAGTCGATCGATTTTATCCCCGCCCCGACCATGATCTTCCCTGCGGGATTGTCTCCGATATCCCGACTGTTCTCCTCCATCTCCCCTAGTGAATCAATCGATCGCAGTCGTTAGAAGCGGAACTTCATCGGAACCCCTCTCGGCGACCGTAACTAATCTACACCTTGCCCAGATGATCCATACGGCTACTACCAAGCAGTGCGAATGGGTGAACAACTTGATCCAAATGCAGGCCGCTCATATGGAGCGGATGGAACAGATAATGAGCAGGCTCATTAAGCCTAACCCACTTCCTGCTCGGCCTGCCCCTGCATCGTTTCCACTCTTACCTGCCCCACCTGCTCCAGGGTTCGCGCCTCAGTTCCCTCATCTAGCTAGTCCAGCAGGGAAGATCGAATGCTTTAACTGCAAGTAGCTTGGGCATTTCGCCCGAGACTGTCCGCAGCCGAAACGTAATCAGCCTCCCCCTGCTGCGGCCCCAGTCGCCCTTAATCAACGACGAGTGGCCGCTCTGATGGACACGGACCAGGGAGGAGAGCTTGTAGCGTATGCTCCAGAACAGCCTTCCTCTTCGGTGATAATAGCGTCAACCTCAGGAGCCTCTTCCTCTGACGCGGCTGACGTGGTCGATCCCCTCGAGTATCTCCATCTTGTCGGAATGATCGAAGCGATCCGATCGGCCCAAGATGATCTCGAATGGGTCGATCGCGAGTCCAATCCTGGACCTCAGTTTCGGACAGGGGATATTGATGTACACAAAACGCTCAAGCAATTAGATATTCGCGTCCCTATCCCAGTAGGGCATCTGCTCACCATATGTGAAGCGGCGAACGATAAACTTTTACAGCACTACCAGAAAAATCAAAAGCGTTTCACCTATCAACGCATACAACGGATGTTGAAGAAGAAAGAAGAAAGCGAGGAAGTCGTACCCCCTTAGCCTGACACGAAAAAGCCGGAACCTGAAGCCGCACGTATAGCAGTGATCTCTTTAGCAGAAAAAGATCACTTCGTACGAGCTCGACCGGTACTATGGAAAAGTGGGGAATGTGACTGTGAAGTGTGGGGCAAACCGTTTAATGCCCTTATTGACACAGGGTCTTTTGCCGTGGCCATATCATTGGATACTGTCAAAAAGACGGGACGACTGGGATCCATTCTTCCTCAATCTGGCAAAGACAATTATGTCTCTGTCGATGAGGAAGCAATGAACATCGTAGGCATTATCGAGAATGTGGCCGTAAAAGTTGGACGAGTACACGTCCTTGTTAACGCGCTCGTAATAGATGTACGTTCCTATTCTTTGTTGTTGGGATTACCATGGGCGATGGCGGTGGGCGCACGTCTGCATTTCGATTCGAAGCAACTGGTGCTCAAACAAACTTGAGGAAAACCTCAAACTGTTCCTTTGCGAGTTTCCACCCGAACGATGAAACGGGTCCCCAACCCGGCCCAAATAGGGATGATCCGATACATTGATCCCGATGAATGCTCTCCCATGCGCCTCGGGGATGAAATCAGGGAACAAGAATACGAAGAAGAGATGCCCAGTGAAGAGGAATGGAAATATCTGGTTGAACTTTTCAAACACAAAACCCCTGAAGAATTTCGAGTGTGCCCCGACACCGCTCGAAGTTTCCACGTGGATTCTAAAGACAGTGCATTCACACCTCTAACAACCCAGGTCAGTCCTTCAGTCCTCCTTGGGGAACCCGTATTGCAAGTTTCCGACCTGGCTGATGATTTGGAACGCCCTCGCAGATTGTACCAGGGAGCTCTTTTCTTATGAACGCGTTATCAACAAACGAAACAGTATTTGGGTGTCTCTGTTTTTTCGCCCAGACCATTACTAACGACAGGAGCCACCATCGCCTTGATTAAACAAGAGGCGGAAGCACCGGTAAGTGACGTACCTAATTTGATGCAAGAAATGACGGATCTAACAGGGCTGACTGTGGAACCGACTTCGGTTGGTTCAGAGACCGACGCTGAAACTAAAGAAACGGAGATGATCAACCCCGCTGAGGCCCAGATGATAGCAACTGTCTTCTCTGTGCGCAAAAGTAGTTCCGTTTTCTCTAGTGTCAATGAGCGGCGGGAGCGGTCGGTTGATTGGATCGATATCCCCCTTAAGATGTCCAGGGAATCAACGATCACCCTCCCGAGTCACGTTCCCACGGACATGTTGACGCAATGTGATTTCTGCCCAGTGCTTGAATGTCAAAGTGAAGAGATTCAACCAAGCGCGGGTAAACGGCGGGAGTAACTATGACTCTCTTAAGGTAGCCAAATGCCTCGTCATCTAATTAGTGACGCGCATGAATGGAT
>BFEA01000461.1:457633-485130 GCA_003427395.1 Chara braunii | reverse complement strand
ATCATCTACACTAGGGGAAACATCACCGAAGTATCCCAAGGTGAAGCGCAACAAACCCTTGCACCCAAATTAACAAAATGACAAGTTTGACATCATCTACACTATAGGGGAAACATCACCGAAGTATCCCAAGGTGAAGCGCAACACATACACCCACCTAAATCATCAAAAATTGCAGTTTTGACAAGAGGAGGAGGGGGAGAAGGAGGAGAGGGAGAAAGAAAAGAAAAGGAAGAAGAAGAAGAAGAAGAAGAAGAAGAAGAGGAAGCTAAAAGAAGGAGAGAAGAAGAACAAGAAAAAGAAGAAGAAGAAGGAGGAGGCCTGCCTACTCTTTCACTCACCTCTCGCTGGTATATAGGTAGTGGAGTCCCAATGCTTGGTTTTAGCCTCCTGAGTATCGTTTTTCCTCCCTTCCAAGCTCTCCGCTCCTTCCCTCACACCTCTCCTCTAGCTATGGAAGGCTCCTACCTCTAAGGCTGTGGAGTCCTTCCCTCTAGAAGGGCTAAGGGGACCTTTTTAAGCCTCTCTTCCTACTTCACGGCGTGAGGGCTATGGCGGACCACTCTCCTCTCTTCCCCCTAGCCTCTAGGCCTTCTCCCTCAACTTTATTACCATAGCCAGACTCCAGGCCAGCTCCGACTCTTCCTTCCTTGCTCTAGCTCACTAGGATGATCTCACAGACTCATTTGGGCAGCATGGGCTCCTCTCATGCTGAAATGAGAGTGGCGGCCTGCATCCTCAGGTTATATAGGCTGAAGCTGGTGCACCGCCCAACCCCTAGGCCTCCCCAAGTGCCTCTAGGTGGAGCGAGGTACCCCCAAGGCCAAATTTTCGGTTTTGGCCTATCTGGAGGTACCCGGGCCTCATTTCGGCCAGGTACATGCAGTTCGGATTCCTGGTACCTCCTCGGACTACCCCTTGGCCTACCCCGGCCTCTTTTTCTTTCAAAAAGTGCTGTCTTTTGGGTACCACTACCCCAAATGCAGCCTTTATCGAAATTTGAGGGCCTGGAGGCCCATTTTTCGTCTTTTCCTAGTCTAGGCCTCTTGTGAGTAGGCCGTTACATTTTCCCAAGTGGCGGCACAAATCTCAGCCTTGGATTTGGCTGAGATCCACGGTCCTCATCATTTCGAGCTACCCCCAAGCTCCCCTTGGCCCAAATTTGAGCCTTGTACTCCAATTTTTAATTTTTTTGATGTATCTGGCCCAATCCGTGGGCCAAATACGCAGTTTTGTCTTGTTTCTCTCTTTGTTTTCCCTCCATTTTGCTGCCAACTCATTCCGGAGCTAGCCATTTTGTGTTAGCCCACAAAAAACGGCTAGATCTCCTCCTCCGCAAGATCAGATCTCAGATCTAAGGCCCAAGAATGAATCGGCCAACTCACATCAGCATTTTTTCTTATTTTTGCTGCTTTGAATTCAGATATTGCAGAGATAATGCCCCAAGTACCTTATCTTTGCAATCCGGGCTGCCCTCCTAGGATCTAGGAGGGATGAGGTCGTCATTGAGACCTGCCAGTCCCTACTGCTGCAGTCCCAACCTGGCGGCAGTTTTTCCTCCACTCATTCCTCCTCCTTGGTCTCATTCTCCCCCCCTTTTCTCCCCCTTTTTCCTCCTTTCTCTTTTATTTACTGTTGGGACAAGTGTCCAACAACTATTTCTCCTCTTTCTAGTTGTTGGACCTTTCCCAAGACCTGATTTTGCAATCGGCATATGGCCGTTACACCTCGGACTGCAGTAGTGGCACCCCCAAGGCCAAAGGGGGCTCCTTTTTGCTGCCGCCGCTTCCAGTTCTTAGACCCCCTTGCTCCGATTTTCTCAGGCCATCCCTTTTTCCACGTGGAGCCCTTGGAACTTCGTTTTTCTTGGCCTGGCTGATCCGGGATACTCGTACTGCTGGCCGCCCCCCCCCTTACTGCCGCTACTCCCTCTCCTCTTTCCCGTCGGCACCTCGCGCCGGCGCTTGCCGCGCCGGTGCTTAGCATTTTCATCCGAACCCCCCTGGCCCGGAAGGTCCGTCCACCTGATGTTATGTTATGTTATTTTTGTTGTTGTTGCATTTGATCCCGGGTCCCCTTGGGTCCCCCCAGGTGCCTTCCGTCTTTCCCGCCTCGCGCCCGTCTTCTCCGTTCTGTCGACAATTCCTGTTAGCGCCCTACTTCTCCTCCTTTTCTTATTTCTCCTAGCCCGTCCTCTTCGTCCGATGTCATCCTGGGTGACGACCGGCTCGCGCGTCCCCCATCTTGGGTTGGTTGCCAACTACCCTGTCGACGAGATCTGACCTTCGGCCCCTATCCGCAGCTCCTGACACTTTTTTATTCTGTCGATACCCAATCTGCTAGTGGTTCCGCTGGTGCCGCCATTTTATTTAGGCCCACGCGGTCCCTGGCACTTCGGCCCGCCTGCATTATGTTTTTCCCTTGGTCTCACGCGGTTCCCGGTACTTCGCCCTGCCGGCAACACATCGTCCCCTGGTCCCGCGTGGTCCCCGACACTTTGTCCTGCTGGTACCGCCCCGTCCTTCGGTCCCATGTGGTCCTCGACACTCCTAGCCCACCTGTACCACGTCTTTCCTTGGTGCTCCTGACGTCCTTCCGCCTTACAGCGATCTCCGCTCCCTGCTCCTATTGCATCCCGCATGCTATTCCGTTCCGGTGCCGGCTCCCACCTACCCTGCGGTCTCCTTGGCCCTCCTGCCACCGCGTCGCGTCATCGCCTTTCACCCTGTCCCTTCCCACTTCCTTCCTTTCCTTGCTGCGGACCTCCTATGCTACTACCGACTTCCCAGCGGCCCTTCTCCGTCCTTGGGGAAAGAGTCGCCCCTGCTATTCTCTCACAGTCCTTTGCCGCTTCCGGCTTAGACAACCCCTTTCTAGTTTGGCGGCCCCGACGAGTCTGGGCAGCCTCTGGCTTCCTACTGTCCGTGCCCATGCTTCCACTCTTTCCAGCATTCCCGCCTCTGGTTTTCTCTGTCGTGCACAAATTGGTCATATACAGTCTCTCGAGTGACGGGAAACCATTCGGGACTCACCAGTCCCGACATATTCCCCCAACTCATTCGCGATGTCCTCATCACGCACCAATCCATGGTCAGTAGGAATTTTGGAGTGATAGACAGACAGGGAGGAGAAGTGGGGTGGGATGGGTAGTTAGCTTGCCGGGGTTCTTTTTGTCTTTCCCACTCTTTTCTCAGGTTTTTCTTTTAAGTTTCCGCCCTTGGGGCGGGGGAGGCTGTGGAGGGGTCAAGGTTTTGTTTCGGGTTTCCTTTGGATTGCGTAACGTCCCCAAGCTCAATAATGTCTTTGTAAGGAGCGCGTAACACTTTTTGTGCATCAACGTCCGTCTCACAGCTGTATCTCTTTCTCACTGGAACTCCCAAATACCCAAGAGCCTCCCAACAACCTCCGGTATCGTCCCACAAAAGAGAGGACGACGAGCCCATCACCCCCCCTAGGGACCGCGGTAAGAGGAAGATTTTGGCGGCGAATGTCACAGGGATCATCCGCCATGGCTTCCTTCAGGTGCGAGCTAGCAACACGTCAAGGGTTTTAAGCAGATCGATGTCTCTTTCTTTCTTTCTTTCCTCATGAAGTTGTTTAGCATTACCCTTTGGGGAGGTCCATCAACAGACATGTCTTGCAGCAAGTTTTTCATTGTACGTTATTTCTCACTCTCGACAATGTCTTGAAGGCTGCATTCGTAATCTCAAATCTATCTTCCCATTTCATTGAGAAAACATTCTTGAGCAGAAATCCTTTTGGTTTCGTCTCATTCATTTCTCTTAGGTCATCCACACATTTTCAATACAATTTTTCCACTCCCCGAAGCTCATACATAGTGAAATCCACATGCATTCTTCCTGAGTCATTCCTCCCGACCTTTTTCAGGTCCTGCCAATTCCGCATGCGTATCATCCTCTGCCTTTTCTTGCCCTTTACTTAATTGACTCTTCATGTGCAATGCTTGGTTCACCCCTTAGCCACGTCTTATCTTTTCGAGCTTATACGAGCCAATTACACATCCGACTCTCAGTCTGCTAGTTCCTTTCTTAGGTCTACGCAGAATCAATTACACCAGCCTTTCCCTTCCTGGCTGTCTTGCCAAGCCATTTTTCTCGAGTTCATACCATGTCACTTGCTCCAGTCCCTTTTGTCCCGGCCTCTTGTCAGGCCCCCCCTTTTCTCAGGCCCATGCAAACTAATTACAAGTCTTTTTTCTTTTCTGGCCGTCTTGCCAGGCCCCTTTTCTCAGGCCCATGCAAAACCAATTACAGGTCTTTTTCCATGCGTATTTATTGGTAGATGGCGCACCTTCCCCCCACTCAAAACGCGGTGTCGACATCGCGCGACTGGTTCTCACTCGGAGGTACGCAGACCTTTGGCCCGCCAACCGCAAGTCAAGGACACAAGCCCGTCCGCTTCACAAAAGGAAGAGTGATCAGTTCTTCCCCAGCGAACGACGCCTCATCCTTCTACCCGGTCCGACCTTTGTTCTCTTACGTGGCGAGCACCGATACCAAGGTTCCTCCTCACGTCTGTCAGGTAGGTCCAATCCAAGCCTGCCAGGGCCCCGTCTAGCCATAAGAGCGTTCCTCGGGAATCGTTCCTCCCGAGTGGTGATTTTTTGGATTCCGGCCTCTTCCTTTCAAGAGAGTTGGGACTCTCAATCAGTCCGCGAGTGAAGTTACGAAGACCTCGCAATTAGTTTTGTGTCAATGCCCCGTGGTGGCCGCGGACTCCACCCGGTACTCCCCCAAGCCCCTCCCCTTGGACAGTGCCGCCCAACTTAGTGCGGGCAGCCGAGGTCCGACCCAAACGGCCATGGCACCCCTCTATGACATGGCGTGTGGTTGGAGAGGACAAAATAGTCTAGATGAGAATGGCTTCCTTGCCCATTTGGCTCTCTCGCCCTTTGACGTTTAGGCATTCAACAGGAGGCGCAATTTGAACTCCTCGACTAAAGCTCATTGTCAGGGTCAGTTCCGGACGTCCCTCACCGATTCAAGTGGAAGGTGCCTTAGTCCTTTAACCCTCATCCTCTTAAAGGAGGAGCAGGTCGCGCTGAGACTTTTTCCCTCAAAGGGATAGAGGTCTGGGGGTCGCGGTGCGTGCACCGGTATCCCCCTCTCGCTGAGGCCAAGGACTAGAAGAAAAGAGAAATCCATTTCAATGCCATTTCCAAATCCATTTCAAGTTGCCTAGGGTCCCCTGTTTATGCAATGCAATTTCCAATACTCAATCCAATTCCAATGCTCAGTCTCGTTCCCATGCTCAATCTCAGTCTTGTGCTCAATGCAATATCTCTTCCAGGGCTGAGTCCAATATCTTTTCCAAGGCTGAGTCCAATATCTTTTCCAAGCTCAACGTTTCCAATGTCTTTTTCCAAGGCTCAGCTCTTCCAATATCTTTTCCAAAGCTCAGCTCTTTCAATATCATGCATCTCAAGCAGCCATGCAAGGGGACCCCAGTGCCAATTCCAAAGAATGACCCTTGTCAGGGGCCATTAGCCTCGTTAGGACCATTCTTCACCATTGCAATCAGCCAACCTGGTTAGGACCATCTTCATCCATTTCAATTGGGCAGCCTGATTAGGGCCATCCTTGTCCATTTCAATTGAACAGCCTGGTTAGGGTCATCCTTGTCCATTGCAATGTTAGCGCCCGAGGGGGTGGGCCTCGAGGACACAGATCCTATTTCGTCTCGGGGGTTAGAGGGCGGCCATCGTCTTGGGTTTTTACGCATGCTTCTTCCTTTTTCTCATGTCTTTTGTCATTCTTACATCCATCCATACATCCGACTTAGCGTCTAGTACTAAAGTTGAGGCTCGGGGCCCCACGCAGCACTAGCCCGCTCGGCCGTTCAACCATTGCAAGGGGTGTTGCATCATTTCAATGTTTCCCTGCCACTTTTTTGACTTCTCATATGCTTCTCAATGCTCTGGGATTGCCTGGGGTAGGTTGGATTAGGCTCCTAGGGTAGAGGGTGCCTCTCTACCCATAGGTCCCCTAACCTCTCACAAGGACTCGTGGAGCGACTCGTTCAATGATGGATCCATAACTCAAAGGAAAGACTTTCGTCATGAATGTCTCTTCCAACGTTCAAGAGTTCACATGTCGCTGCCCATAAAGTCAACTAACCCCCCAATCCCTTTCTTACTACCCAAAAAGCTCATATTTCCCAAACGGAGCGAGTACTTATACAAAGTAACCGTGATCACCCACCTTCTACTAGCTCCCTCAATCCAAACAGTAGTTTCATTGCAGTCCTTACAAGGAAAAATAAGGAGACAAAGTTCGAATGCAAAAACAACATTACAGACTCGTCTTCGTCTAGATCCCCACTGTTTCCCCTTTTTCTTTCCCTTAATCTACCCAGCCATCCAGAATTCCATTCTAAGTGCAAAACCCTCATGCCTTTCCCTGAAGAAGCAACCATTCGTATGAAGTAGCGCTGACTACCCAGTCCTTGGTCACTTCGAGCTATGAAAATGCATTCACAAAAGAATTCAAATGCGAAGTCCAAAATGGCAGCTCTGACTACCCAGGGACCAAACCCTCCCAACTCGTAGCTATTCCTCATTACGCCTGCTGTGCCTCTATCGTCCAGGTGGCCTGCGTTGAGCCTCGCTCCTTGCGCGATCCTCCATTTCTTGCTCCATTTGCCTCTTTATTCCTTGGAACTGGAGGAGTGTCCGTTCTGTGAAGAAGGTTGTTGGGGATAGATCCTCTCCCCTGCCCAGCTTTTCCCTTGCGTTCATAATCCATTGATATCGCAAGATAGTGCCCCATTGATCAAACCAACCGTTGAACTCAGGTCCGAACTCTTCTATCCATTTGTCCTTTTTCTCACCCGGCTGCTCCCCTCTTTCCTGTTCTTCCCTTGTGGGCGTTGTTACCTCATCTTCCTCCTCGTCGCTGGTGAGGTCAATGAACTCAACGGGCTCATTCTCTCCCGGCCGTTGTCCTTCCTCTGGGTTCCCCTCCTCCATCCTTCGCCTTTTTTTCGGGTTCCCTTCTTCCTTACTACTAGGATCACTGTCTGAAGGCAGCTCTATTGGCTCCCCTTCCTTCAGTGGTGGCGGTCCTCTGGTTCCATGCTTTCTGCCCCCCCTGTTCACAACTAGGTTGTGGTCGAACCCCACATACAACTTCCTTTTTCTGGAGCTCGACTCTCCAGCTTGCCTTGACGACTGTCCCTCTTCCGGCCTGTTAATTGCATTGCTGTCATTTGAATTCCCAAACTCCATTTTTTTGTTTTCTTGTTGTCCTTCTTCTTCTTGCCTGGCCCTGTTTTCACATAACAGTCACGGTACCCCTCATACACGCATTCCCTTCCACTCCCATTTGCAGCTTTGGAGGCTTCCCTAGAACTCTTGCTTGCCCCCATATAGTTGGCAGTCCCATTATCTCTTAGAACCCTCGACATATTGTCCCAACACGTAGGTGCCCCATGTAGGCATTCCACAGCATCACCCCACAAAAACTATGGTACATTGTCCCAGCACATAAATACCTCGTGTAGACAGTCCCCAGCGTTACCCCACAAAAACTATAATACACTGTGTCGTGCTCCCAAGCCCAGTTACAGTCAGCCCAGGCAGTCTTCCCACGTTCCACAAAAAGCAAGACACACAAAAGAACAATCCCTGTGGTCATGATCACTTCCACAGGGAGGCGATCCAGAACTTATAGCCAGCTGCCTGCCTTTCAGGCTGTCAATTCCCCAGTTTCTCTGTCTGGGGCTTCTTGTAACCATTGTTCCACCGGATCCCTGCTCGAAAACCTGGCCAGTCTCTGTCCCGGAAATGGTCCTCTTATGCTAGTACCATCAAGATCCTCAAGTTCAAACGTATTTAGTCCCACCCGCTTAGCGATCCTGTAAGGCCCTTTGAATCTCTTTCCCAGTTGCCCAGACCATGTGCTTTCAAGAGTCGAGATTCTAACTAACACTTTCTCCCCCACCTGGAGTGGCTCTTTCCGAATGTTCTTGACCTGATCCCACCTTGCTTTGTCCTTCATTCGGCTATCTGTTACACGGTTAACTACTTCCTCCAATGCCTCCTCATTCCTGGCGACCTGCTGGCAACGTGCGGTGATTAACTCCTCCGTGGTGAAGTGCGGATTATCGTCTAACATGTTCCAAGTAGGGACGAGGGCCTCCACTGGGAAGTCAATCTCCCTTCCATACCATAGCTCCGCTGGAATGCATCCCGTCGTTCTCTTTGGTGTCATGTTCTCAGAGAAGACTGCCAACTTAAGGTACCGTGGCCAGTTCCTCAAGTTGTCTGCTGCAAGCTTAGCGATTGTGTTTTTCAAGGTCCGGTGCCCCCTTTCTACTGGTGCATTTGCCTCCGGGTGGTAGGGTTCAGTGATCTTGATTGGTACACACAGTGTCTTAAGCCTGTTCAATACCTCCTGGTTAACGAATTCTGTCCCATTGTCTGCTATAAACCTGGGCACGAAGGGGTGTCTTAGGTAAAAATCTTCCACCCAATCGGCCACTGATTTCCCCGTCTTCTTTTTGAGGGCTACGGCTTCTACATAGCCACTGAGATTATCCCTGGCATCCAAGATGTATCTAAACCCATCCGTCGATACGGGCATAACCGCAAGATCGAGGTGAACAAGGTGTTCGGGTCCCAGTACCCGAGTGGGTCTAATGGGCTCGTAAACCCGTACGGAGCTCCTCTCTTGATATATCAAACACGTCTAACAGTATGTTGCGACCATGCCTGCCATTGCCGGCCAGAAATACAGGGGCACAATCTTTGCAAGTGTCCCCTTTGACGACCGGTGACCCCCAGCTAGCAAATCATGCATTGTTTGAATTACGTCCAACTGCCTAGACCTCCCACAAACGACGCGTGTACGCATCATCCCTTCCTCTCTCTTGAACAGGTGGCCATTTCTTAGGACATACTTTTCTACTTCCTCCCTTGCCTTGGGACTGACTTCCGTAGGTTGTTTGATCCCTACAAGCAACAGGCCGATTTCTTTGAAGACGCCCTCGTACATCTGTATGAGGAAGAATTCCTGTTCGTTCTGATCCGTACCCCGCTCCTCCCGAGTGAGATTGACTAGGTACTGACACTCCTTCTGTGCCCAGGTTTCGGCCAATGTCATCACGGCGTCCCGTCCCCCTTCCACGGCCATCGCCATCAGCTCTTCTCTGGCCCCTACTTCTGCTCCCCACGAGTCCTTCTCCTCTTTACGCCTGACTGTGGTGGCCGGTCCTTCCCTGAGTTCTACAACTACTGGAGGCGCGCCTTTTTCCAAGGTCTGAATCAGCAACTGACCCGTTGTAATTGCTGGGTCTGCCATCTCATTATCCACCACAAGGGTCCCTCCTTCATACTCCAGGAAGGCGTCAATTGGTTCCGCGTCCTCTACTCCTTCTGGTGTGATACATACCCTGTTCAGCCCATCTGCCCTGTTTCGAAGCCCCGCAATCCGCTCGAACTTATAGTCGAATTGCCATATGAAGCCTATCCATCTGCCAACGGTCGGGTCTATAGGCTTGTAGTTCTTTAGGGTCCCGACGACGTTGGTAGGATCGACTCCTTAGGATAAATCACCTTCCGAACAGATATGCCTAGAAGGTCTTAAGACAATGCAGAATCGCTAAGACCTCCTTCTTGAACTGTGAGTACCGCCGTTCTGCCGAATTCAGGGTCCTACTTTCAAATCTGATTGGCCTTTCCTTACCCTCCTCGCTTCTCTGTATCAATACTCCTCCAACTGCCTGCGGTCCCCCATCTATTTCTAAGATGAAGGGTCGTCCTACCTCGTCATTAAAACAGGGTGCTGCTAGAGTAACCTGATCGGATGACAGGATGTCTTTGAGGGTCTGGGCTGCCTCTTCCCTATCCTCGGTCCAATCCATAGTGCCACCTTCCCTAATCATCGCGCGGATAGGTTCTGCTATCTTTGCGAAACCTTTGATGAAGATCCTCCAGAATCCAACCACCCCTAGGAAGGCTCGTACTTCCGTCGTGGTACGTAGGGGTGTCGGCCACTGAGAGATCTTATCTGTCTTTGCTGGGTCGGGTCTCCTCCCATAGGCCCCACAGCGAAATCCCAGTATAGTTACCTTCGAAACAGCCAAGATACTCTTGGGTCCGCTTGCAGTAATATTGTAGACTAGGAATCGCTGGAGCAGATCCTTAATATCCTGCAAGTGATCCCAAACAAACTTCCGTACGCCCGGTTGGACCTCCGCCTCGTCCTTGTATCTTGCACCTTTTACAGGATTGTCATCTATACAAGGTTCACACTTTTTCGGAAACATATCTCCTGCAACGACGATCATCCTCTGCGCCTCTGCTACTGCATTTGTGAAGCCCATAGGGGTCACTTGCATCTGCAAGTGTCCTACGGGGGTGTGCATTGCGGTGTACGGTCTATCCCTCGCATCGAGCGGCAACTGATCATATCCTGAGTACAAGTCTAACAGGGAGTAAATGCTCCGCCCCAACAAGTCGACCTGTGGGAGCGAGCCTGCGTCCCTAATTGTTACCGCATTGAGCTTTTGCAGGTCCTTGATCCACCTGAGCGTCTTATTGGGCTTCCTGAACACGAACCACTTGTTCGCGTAGGGGGATGCGGTGGGTTCAGCCACGAGAGAATCTATCTTGGCTCTAAGCAGGTCGGTGACCTCCGCTGCTATCCCAAACTCATAGGCGGGCCCTTTATCATTCCAACACTCGTGATGTACGGTGTGGATCCTCACAGGAGGAACTAGCTTTGCGTCCAATCGCCCTTTCTGATGATCGTTGAAAGCGAAAGCTAAATGAAACTCCTGACATGCCTTTCTTATCAACTGAGTTTCTTCCCCTGTTAGAAACCCTTCCACTCCTATTTTCATGGTGTTTGCTACCTCATCTGGTATGCGATGCCCTTCCGTAGCTCGCCTCTCCCTTATTACCCGCAAAATTTCCTCCTCTTTTTCCATGGCCTCTTCCTTTGACGTTTCAACTAGGATCGAGACCGGCTTGGCCTTCTTGCCTACGGGTTTATACTTTTGCACACTACCTTCGGGGATCGTTCTCCTAAAAAATGAACAGTCGGGATCGGCCTTGCTACCTCCAAGACGTGGGGCTGGATGCTGACTAGCTTCCCATTCAGACAGTAGCCCTTTCGAACCCCATCCTCAAATCTAGCAAGCGCTGCGGGGTCCACCCCCACTTTGTGATACCTGATGGCCTTAACGAGTTCTCGGATTTCAAGCACCACCTTTGACGTTTTGTTCCGGCCTTCCTTTGGTTTGGGGAGGCTGGCTCCAAGTTCGACTTCCGACTCTTTTTCTGCCACCGTAACTTCCAGGGCCTCATCCTCTTGCCTCCTTTTCTTTAGGGGTAGACCCATCTTGATCCACTCCTTCTTGCTAAAGACTTTCTCAATCATGATTTCTACTCTCTCTCTCATACCTTCCATGCGTGCGATTGCGCCTTTCCGTGCACTTTCTTCAAACGTCGGCGACCAGGTTGCCAGTTTACCCTTGGGAGAGTACCCTCCAGTTCCGAGGAGTCGGAGGAGTTCTTCGGGACCTGTCACCGGATCCTCTATGTCTACCATGTACGTGCTGTCATGCAAGTGCATGCCAATCATTTCTACATTGGCGCACCAAGGTCTCCCAAGGATTATGTCATGGTCCATTTCTTCCATTAGGGTCATCCGTTGGAAAGACCAGATGGATTCCCGAATTCCTGCCCTGACCGCGCGTTTGGTGACATACCCGGTGAAGGGAATTTCTCCGCCTGCTCCCCTGATACTCCCTGCTACTTGTTTACTGTGCACCTCGTGATCGTTGTGAAATCCCATCGTACGAGGGTAATTTTTGCGCCGCCATCCACTAATGCATCGGTGTGGTGGGTTCCGACCTGGACTTCGGTCCGGCAAACTCAGACGAATATCGGCAAAGGCTTTTTCCAAGTCTTCCAAGCCCCCTGGAATGCTTTGGAGGTTGGAGACTCCTTGTGGCGCCTCCTTGTTCCTGTCGTTCCGGAGCGTCCTCTACTTCTACACGTCTACGCGTCAATAGCTGCCTGAGGCCCTTGAGCAGTCTCGGGCTTGCCTGCAGCATGGTCTGGAAGGATACTGACACCATGGTGCCCAAGAGTTTGCTCAGTGTGTCATCTAATTCGGGCAGCGTCTGAATCGAAATCTGGTATCTGAACTTCTTTTTTGCCGTTGTAGCCTTGTCTACCAGTTCGTCCTCCCTTGGCTTCCCATAGACCTTCTCTTGTTCCCCGGCTTTGGTCTCTTGCTGGCCCGTGCTAATCCCTGCGAGTTCTTCCATTACTGTATCTTGAATAAGCTTCTTTTCTGCGCCGGCCCGGCGAGTGGTGATATTTGCCCTATCCTGGCCATTGCCTTCTAGGATAAAATTGGCTTGTGGTCCCCGTCCCCTAGGCTGGTCCCAGACAATCTCGGCTATCGGCTCTGCTTCATCGGCTATTTCTAAGTTATTCAGGAGGATGACGGCTCGCCACATCCCTCCTGGCGAGTTCCAATTGACACGCTCCCCCCGGGGTCCGAGGATCTCGCCTTTGAGGGACCTACTGCACCTCTGCCGTTTGTAATCGTGATTGAGTCTCGGACAGGCCCGTACGAAATGCCCGATCATGGTGCAATACTTGCATTGTTCGTTGGTCGGGTCCCTCCTGCCAAATCCCCGGTTTGCTACGGCTGCCGGAACCACGGCCTCTTGGGGCGGGAGGGCGGGTCTGGACGCTTGCGCCTGCATTACTAACATCGCATTTTCCATTATTTCCATCTTGCTGTCTACCCCATGCACTCGCTCGTGCAGGCTTTCTATCCCTTTCTTAACCTTATCTCCTGTTTTCCCGGTCAGATCTATGACCTCCCCTTCCTTAAGCAGGGCTAGTGTCTCGGTGACCACTGTTTTCCGCAAGGTCTGTTATGGTGCTGAAGTCCACATCTCTCGTGTACTCGAACTTACTGGTCTGCTGGTATGCTGACAAAATCTTATCCTTATCAAACTCGGAGAACTGTCTGAGGAAGTATTTACTCATTATGCGGTCCGTTACCCCGGGAATTCGCAGCGCCACTAACGTAAATGCCCTTAGGAAATCGTTGTAAGTCGCATAGTTTTCCTCTGGACTGCGGTTAATTCGGCCTCTGTTGCCATTTTCTCTGCCTTCAGGTATTTCCTCATCATCTCATTCCTGGTTTCTTTCCAGGATCCACTGGAGGCGACGATGGCCATAGTGTCCCTTCCGAAGCTTAGCGACACGTGCTGCCCTAGGTGCTCCATCTTTTCCTCTTCCGTCCATTTCAGTAAGGCTGCTAGGTTCTCATAATCTATTAGAAACTCCGTAATGTTGGCCTCATCGAACGTGAGTTTCTTCTTTGCAACTGCAAGATACCCCTGGTTCTTGTTTAGTGTCTTGGTGAGGGTGGCGACTACCCTCTTGAAACCATCTTCGGAGCCACCAGCTTCTCCGGCTGCACTTGTCCCTTCCCCTTCCTTGCTTTCCCTTTGCTTCTCCTTGGTTTTCGACATTCCTTCTGGGTCGAACCATCCTAGCACTCTTTCCCTATGGCTCCAAAGTCAGTCACACGCCCTTGTTACTTTCGGCGTGGCGGACAGTCTGCTAGTGCCGTTGTCGATGGCGGGTGGGGTCATAGCGTTTTTCGTTCCTTCCGTCGGGGGGTCGTTCTTCTCCTTCCCCTTCTTGCTAGGCGTTCCTGTGTGGCTATTATCCTTCCCCTCATACCTGGCCTCGTCCTGACCGGTCCTGCGGCCCTCACGTGACCTTGCACCCTGGTGGTCCTCCTCATCCCCGACCATCATCTGCTCGATAAGCCTTGCCCTAAATTCTGCAGTCCGCTTTTCTATCTCTGCCAGTTTACGACTGACATCCGAGACTTTCGTTTTTTTAGGGGTGGCTCCTGCTGAGTTCCGAGGGCTTGTTCTCACATCATTTCCCCCTTCCCTGTTTTCCTGAGGTCCCCTTTTGCTACCCCCAGCTTTCCCCGAGCTTTCTCTAGTTGAGGCGTCCTTTCCGTCTTCTCGGGTTCCTTGTAGTTTGCCTGACTCTCGATCCCTGGCTGATCCTTCGTTTCGTTCCCCATCCCCATTCGTGCCCTGATTCCCTTTGCTCTGCTGATCCTCGATTTCTTCCTCCATCGCTATTCCTTTACCAAACCTGCACATGGAAAATTGTTTCTTGCGAACATGGCCGGTTGTTCATAACTGCCCTAGTCCCGGCCCTAAAGTACGCCTATTCCCATATTTTTGCGTCTTACATTAATCAGTACGACTCTTCTCACCTTTTTCTCCCAGAGCGTCCTTCAGGTTTTTTTCTACCGGGGCCTTGCCACCGCCGCTTGGCGTTTCATTACGGCCGCGCTTTGATTCTTAGGGCGGTGCCTGAGCCCAGTGGCTTCCCTATCGGGGATGGCCCTTTCGGCTTATTGGCATCCAGGTGCCCCATAATTTTTGGAGCGGGTGGTCTTCCTAGTTCCGCCCTGCCGCATCATTGGGTCGCCCGGAACTCCAACCACTGTCCCTCTTTTGCTGATGGCTGCCTACTTATCTTAGTACCCATCCTTTATTTCCCTACCCCTCCTTGATGCGTTTTCTCATGCTGGTCCCTCAGGCCTGCCCTGCTCATCCGGTTCCTCGAACAGGTCAACCAGCCTAGCAAGGTAATTTTCCCCCCATCTCTATTTCCCTGATAATTATTGGCTGATATTCTTCAAACAACAGGTGGGGCAATCCGAATATCAAGATCTCGAGTAATTCGAGTAGTTCCCAGGCCTGATTCCCCCAAAACGGCCCATGTGTGACTGACACATCGCAAAACATGCTCGTTGTTTGTGGCCGGAAGAGGTGGATCCTGGCCAGGGTCGAATCCACCAGGTCCCTAGCTCTCTTGAGGCTACCGAATACCAAGTCCACCATGAAACGAGGTACTCGACACCTCAACCCGGTCATTGGGGCCTTAAACTCTCACCAGCCTTCAACCTCCACCCGAGTTCTTAATCCCACGTTTCTTCTCCCCCGCACTTCCTTGCCCACCCTGTTCAACATCCTAGTAGCCCTCTGGAAGATTGGTAGCAACCCGTGACCTAGTGCCAATTCCGTTCCTAGCATGTACCATCCGAGTTCCGGCAGGTATATGGTCCCTATTACCCTAAGATCGGTATACAGATCGTCTCGCGGCCCCCTTTTAATTCTCATACCATCCCGCAAACATTCCACCATCATGAACGCCTAACCTCTTCCCAGGGTCACGGCCCTCCATCCGACTTCCAATCCTTGGATCATGTAGCTTGGTGGGAGCGATACCTCCCATCTGCCTTCACTTTCCGTGGGTGGCCGCGGGTGTGTGGACCGTCGCAACATCTGAGCGCTTCTCATCGCCATTTTTGACTTAGTAGTCCCCTTCACAGTTTAAACAGCAAGCGGGTTTACTTATTTCATTTAATCTTCAGCTCCCGCCCGAACACTCCCCGGTTTCTAGCTTGAACCTTCCTTTTCTTTCCTTGACCTCTTTTATTGATCCGTCCCTACGTCCATCGGCTCATACAATCGGTACAGATCATCCATGTACACCATCCCTTGACTTATTTCCCGTCGGATGACACCCCACAGGACCTCATCTCCCACGACCGGAGCCCTCGGCCTGGTGCTAAACACAGCACGCAGGATGCGCAGCACCTCATACTTCTGCTCTCCACTGAACGGGCCCATTTCTAGGAAGGCCCGATAGTATTCTCGATGTACCATCGCATCTTTACATGTCAGGCTTGCGAGGTCGGCTACTGCTCGTCTAACAAGTCCCAGACCGCCCAGCTTTTCCAGCAGGAAGGGCAGCAGCCTCATTCGTATATTTTCACTAGGCAATTCGAAACTCCCGACCATGGCTACCCTAAGGTCCTCTGGTACATCGTCAACCCCCGGATCTGCGAATTCAAATCCCGCTCGCCATACTAACTGCCATGCTCCTTCAAACATGCTCAATGGGTCTTCTCCTGATGCCAGTCGGACTCCGAACTCCCTCCACCCATCCTCTGACACATACAACCGTCCTTCTGCACGCACATGCCTCGGTGGGTCCAGGTTCCATTCCTTATTCTCATCCGCACGCCATTCAACTTTCGTCACCAAGTAAACCATATTTTCCGCAAGCTCGACCCCGACCCAATCTGCCACCTGGTGCCAGCCTTCACTTGCCGCCGGCAAGCTAACCTCTACTCCACCCGGTACTTCCCTAGGTGGTTCAATGCCCAAGGGGCGTGCCTCAAGGAACGTCCTTCTTCGCGCCATCGCACACTCGCCTTCGATCTTCTGGCTCACGATCCGCACTGAACCCTACAATGGCTAGACATCCCATTCCCTTGTCTTAGCAAATTTTCCCATATTTGCCTGGCCCCACGTCTTTCCTGCGCTTAGTCGAATCACAACACTTCAAACAGTTTGAACACATCATCCACATAGCAAGGTGTTGCTGCTACCTCACGGCGGATTATGGCCTCCCTAGTTTCCGGGGCCACCTCTTGCCGGTCATTCCTTTCGATATCCAAAATGATCAGACCTCCTGGGCTCTATCGCCATGGAAGGGCCCGTATTTCAAGGACGTCGTATAGAATTCCCCCGCCAGCCATGCGCAGTTTACGTGTATTCGCTCCATTGCGTCGGCTACCTTTGTTACGTGATCAAACCCCCCAAACCAGTCCGCCACGAATTAAATTCTTTCCATCCTCCCATTAGGACTGTACTACCGACCGTATCCCAACCTTTGTTAGCAAACCTTTCCCCCGCCTGCCGAGCCCTTGCCTAAGTGTCCCCTAAAAGCCATATCGGGTCCTGTCCTGCCGCGAGCGTTATGCAGAACAGGTGCCAACCTTGTTCAGAGAGGACGATCGTCCCGATTGATTCCATCCTTCCTTCCGCAATCTCTTCCCATCCTTCCTCTTCCCTCAACGGGTTCCAGACGTGCTCTTTCCATAGGTACGATAGCTCCGGCACGATCTCATACCCCTGCCAATCACATGTGGTGTCCTTCCATTCATAGCTCTGCGGTATTGACATCTCTACTCCCCTTCCGGTTCGTCTTGGTTCCTATGTGCAATCCCATGGCTCGAATTTCCGGGCCATCGCTCCCTACTTGCACATAGTTGACAACCCGTTTTCCTCGGGTAAGTCCCCCCCCTCAGAAGTCCCAGTCCTCTAGCTCGTCCCCGTCCTCCTCATCACTGGAATCCCCCTCCTCGTCCAAGAACAACTCTTTCACTCCCTCCAGGAAAGTTTCACCCGCCGCCACATTCCGGTAAACTATCTGCCAATGCACCGAGCTGGGAACAAAGATTTTGTCCGCGCTGCGGAGGTTTAACACCTCAGCTAATTCTTCCCCCCAGTTTCCTTCAAACGGCCCTGCTTCCACCGACAGCCTAAAGAAGTCCTGTCTAGCACATTGATACAGCCTCAGGCACGTCATCGACCGACATATCCGCTCCAATCTATCCCTGGTTCCGAAGACATCATTTACCAGAAACGGGGGTAACACACACCTCATTGTCCTAAGTTCCACTCGCACCTCCATCCTTTCCATCTCCATTTCCGCCCGTTGACATGCTGCCCATATCACCTCCCGTTCCGCTTGCTTAAACAACTGTTCTGGTGCYGTGCCCAATACTAGTCCCACTACCATTGCATTTTCCATTTCCTGAGATACGTAGACCCATCCTCGAGCTTCCACTGTTCCCCGGAACTCTAGGTCCATCAGGCTGGATGAAAGTCTTGTCACGCTGACCTCAGTCCAGGTTGTCTCTATCCAGAGGAACGCGTCCTTCTCGTCCAGCATCACAGTTTCATAAGTTGGCTCCAGGTCGATCCACGTCCCTTCTTCCGGGAGAACAACAGACACCCCATCCCTTACGTCTATAGGCATTTCCGGGCCACTGGAGTAGAAAGGAGGTGACAACCATCGCGCCATCCCGTTTTTCCGGTGCCAGTCCTATTCCCACATGAGAGCACCACACGGCCTCTCATGGTCAAATGGTTTTCTTTCCCTTTCTAGATGAGAGTTGTTTTCCAGGCCCCTCATCCGGGCCTCCCTAACCTTTCCTATCCATTTCCCAGGCGCCATTGCCGTACCATACCCCCAATCGATCACCAGCCACGCGCATTCCTCTTTTCTTGGTTCCACTTTCTTCCGACTCCTAACCAGCCTCTTCCTCATGTTCTCTCACTCGTGCATACTTAGGCAGGGGTTGAGAATAGACTAGAAACTCGGTCCCCGTCCAACATTCGTCAGGCAACTTTACATAGGGAGGCACAAAAAGCAAAACTCGGGCAAACGTCGCACACAGGTCGGTCATCTCCTCACCGACCTTTTCCCCCGAAAATGGTCATCTCCTCAATCGTCGCGAGGGTGGTACCCAGACTCCAGTGGGGGGTCGCCCTCACCTTCTTGCCCAGAATCCCCATCCCGACTTGCCGCTCGCGTACCCACCGTTAATCTCAGGAATCACCCCGCACATCTCGGTAGGGCCATTGGAGCCAGCCGTCCAGGCACTCACTTCCATTGGTCCGATAAGGAACAGCCTTTTTCCAAACCAGGCTATGAGAAGCTACTGATCGCCTCCCAGGCTCCGTCTTTGCCCCCATGCAGTGGTGCTCCCTCCGCCAGTCCACAGGCTAGGCCCCACCTGAGGAACGTTTCACACCCCGCTCGACAGATCAATCGAGCCGAAGCCTGTCACTGCACGGACGAGAATGCTAATAAGCACTCGACGTGACAAACTCCCGTTAGACAGCTCGGTGGTCTGACCCCCGCACACGAACAAACGACAGTCTACAAAGAGAACGATGTTTGGCAACCCGCAGTGGCCGGTGCAGACCCCCCCTTTCCTTCCAAATGGCAGGACGCTCGAAATCCCAATCATGCAATCACAAGTCCCAAGTGGGACACACATAACACAAGTGCCTTTCCCCTGGTGCACCCAACGCTTCCTACCCATAGCTCACAATTTTTCTCTCAGGACAGGGCGTGCCACTCACCCCTAACATCCATACACAGTGCCCGGTTCCTTCTCGTGAGCAATGAGCATCTTCAATGGTGAGCTAGTTTTCCTCGGAGTCTAGCAACTCCCTTCATTCGCTTATCTTTGCTTATGTGTCCGTTCATAGGGCAGGATTGTTCCTTCTCGATTACCCTTTGTGTTCATATGAGGTTCCTTCAAGCATTAAGTGTGGTGCGTGGAGCCCGCTGGGCTCCGGAGAAAAGGAAAGAGAGCACCCGTGTCGGTCGAATCACTCCGCCGCGGGATTTCCATCGGAACCCGGACTAGCCCGGAATCCCAATTGCCTGCCAGGTTACCGGAGCCCTTCTTTCACATGAAGAGGAAGGGTCGACCTGCGGCTTGCCCAAGGCTTCCCCGGTCTGACGAACATCAACCCGAGGGAAGGAGGACTAGAGTCACCTCCAAGGGAGATGGCTGATCAAATGTCCAACATGCATGTTCTTCCTCCAGGCCTGGCCTTGCCATGCGCCCAGCCACCCTCAAATCTGATTCACTCAAGGGATAGAGCATACACAAGTCCATATTCCTTGTCTTCAGGTTTATGTTCACGGTCATGCGTCGGGCGCCCCCCTCGAGACCGTATGGGTCAGTTTAACCCAATACCCGACACCTCGACCACTTTTGTAGGGGCCGTACCCTGAAGGACTTTCGAGCCTACGTTGACCCCGCTGCGGGTCCCGTTTGGCTCGACCCGCCCACGCTCACGCTCAGGGTGCGGGTCGTTCGTCCCAGGGGCATCCCCACCTAGTGCTTTGAGATGGATGGGGATGGGCCTTTTGTGAGAGGGCTTTACATTGGGGGATGTAGCTCCGCTCTCGATGGTAGCTCTTTAGGCACTCGTGACGTTTGCTTGATTCTCTTTTCATCTGACCAGGCAATTGCTCCTTCCAATACGCATGCAGTCCAGGGAGTTCATTGAGAGTTTATCTTCGTTTCATGTGTATGCCAAGCGTCATCCATTGGACCACACACTTCTTCACTAATCCTAGCGACTCAAGGCCGCCCCTACCCCTTCCTCGGGGTGGGGTGGTTTCACCCGGACGCCTAGCCGCTATATTTTTTTTGCTTGAGTCACTAGTGTTGCATTCACCTATCCAAGACCGCCCTCAGTCCTTCCGGGCGTACAATACATTTAAGAGAGCCATTGCATTCAATCACCATGCAAGCCGCATTCGACATCTACCATTCATCCAGGCATCCAACCGTCAAAACCCATCCTGCATTCATAGTTTATGCGAGGTCTACGTCCCTCCCTTACCCAGTTTTCTGGTGGATCCAGTCCCGCTCGACACCCATCCCGAGCTACTTACCTTCACAACACCACACAAAGCATGGACCAAATACAATCCCCATTGGGGTCAACGCACCGCCCTTTCCCGCAATCCTAAGCTTCCTTTGCCCTTCGACGATCTTTTGGTTGTTTTTCCCCTCTCTCAAGCAAGCCCTGCCTTTATCTTAGTCATGCAGTCGGGGAGGATGGTTGAGTCAAACTGACCTTGTTACAAAAATAGCACTCCTTTCCGCTTTCTCCAATGTCCACAACAGTTCGACACTTTTCCTTCTTGGTGGCACAAGGGACCGGCTGCCCTCCCCTTGCCCTCTCTTTCCACCAAGTGAGGATCAAGTTCATTACCGTTCGTCCCCTGACAATGTAACAGGTGAGGGTAGAGGTCAGTTACGTGCCATGGAAAGGAGGGAGCGAGGAAGAGGTAAGGGTTAAAGAGTTTGGAGGCATGGGGGAAGAGAGAGAGAGAGAGAGAGAGAGAGAGAGAGAGAGAGAGAGAGAGAGAGAGAGAGAGAGAGAGAGAGAGAGAGAGAGAGAGAGAGAGAAATCAAGAAGTTTTCACATCCTAATCAACCTCGCCCCCTCTTGACCTACCTCTACCCAAGATCCCATCTACCCCCCCCCCTCTTGCGATCCTCATGACTTTCGAGTGGGTGAAGGAGACGATAGAGAAGAAGGGTCGGGGTGGTTGGCTATGGTGGACGGGTGTAGGTGATGGAGGAAGAAGAGGGGTTGAGGCGGTCGGCTATGGTGGATGGGTGTAGGTGATGGAGGTGGATGAAGGGTTGGGAGTGGTTGGCTATGGTGGGTGGGTGTAGGTGACGGAGGTGGAAGAAGGGTTGGGAGTGGTCGGCTATGGTGGATGGGTGTAGGTGATGGAGGTGGAAGAAGCGTTGGGGGTGGTCGGCTATGGTGGGTGGGTGTAGGTGATGGAGGTGGAAGAAGGGTTGCGAGTGACCGGCTATGGTGGATGGGTGTAGGTGATGGAGGTGGAAGAAGGGTTGAGGGCGGTGGAGTCCTTCCCTCTAAGGCTGTGGAGTCCTTCCCTCTAGAAGGGCTAAGTGGACCCCTTTCAGCTCTCCTCCTACTTCACAGCTTGAGGGCTATGGCGGACCACTGGCCTCTCTTCCCGCTAGCCTCTAGGCCTTCTCCCTCAACTCTATTACCATAGCCAGGCTCCAGGCCAGCTCCGGCTCTTCCTTCCTTGCTCTAGCTCACTAGGATGCTCTCACGGACTCATTTTGGCAGCATGGGCTCCTCTCATGCTCAAATGAGAGTGGCGGCCTGCATCCTCAGCTTATATAGGTTGAAGCTGGTGCACCGCCCAACCCCTAGGCCTCCCCAAGTGCCTCTAGGTGGAGCGAGGTACCCCCTAGCCCAAATTTTCTGTTTTGGCCTATCTAGAGGTACTCGGGACTCATTTCGGCGAGGTACATGCAGTCAGGATGGCTGGTACCTCCTCGGACTACCCCTTGGCCTACCCCGGCCTCTTTTTCTTTCAAAAGTGCTGTCTTTTGGGTACCACTACCCCAAAATGCAGGCTTTACCGAAATTTGAGGGCCTAGAGACCCATATGGTCTTTTCCTAATCTAGGCCTCTTGTGAGTAGGCTGTTACATTTTCCCAAGTGGCGGCACAAATCTCAGCCTTGGATTTGGCTGAGATCCACGGTCCTCATCATTCCGAGCTACCCCCAAGTTCCCCTTGGCCCAAATTTGAGCCTTTTACTTCAATTTTTAATTTTTTTGGTGTATCTGGCCCAATCTTTGGGCCAAATACGCAGTTTTGTTTTGTTCCTCTCTTTGTTTTCCCTCCATTTTGCTGCCAACTCATTCCGGAGCTAGCCGTTTTGTGTCAGCCCACAAAAAACGGCTAGATCTCCTCCTCCGCAAGATCGGATCTCAGATCTAAGGCCCAAGAATGAGCCGACCAACTCACATCAACATTTTTCCTTAGTTTTGCTGCTTGAAATTCAGATATTGCAGAGATAATGCCCCAAGGACCTTATCTCTGCAATCCGGGCTGCCCTCCTAGGATCTAGGAGGGATGAGGTCATCATTGAGACCTGCCAGTCTCTATTGCTGCAATCCCAACCTGGCGGCACCTTTTCCTCCACTCATTCCTCCTCCTTTGTCTCATTCTCCCCCCCTTTTCTCCCCCTTTTTCCTCCTTTCTCTTTTATTTACTATTGGGACAAGTGTCCAACAACTATTTCTCCTCTTTCTAGCTGTTGGACCTTTCCCAAGACCTGATTTTGCAACCGGCATATGGCCGTTACACCTCGGATTGCAGTAGTGGCAGCCCCAAGGCCAAAGGGGGCTCCTTTTTGCTACCGCCGCTTCCAGTTTTTAGACCCCCTTGCTTCGATTTTCTCCGACCAGCCCTTTTTCCACGTGGAGCCCTTGGAACTTCGTTTTTCTTGGCCTGGCTGATCCGGGATACTCGGACTGCTGGCCGCCCCCCCCCTTCCTGCCGCTACTCCCTCTCCTCTTTCCCTTCGGCACCTCCCGCCGCCGCTTGCCGTGGCGGTGCTTAGCATTTTCATCCGAACCCCCCTGGCCCGGAAGGTCCCGTCCACCTGATGTTATGTTATTTTATTTTTGTTGTTGTTGCATTTGATCCCGGGTCCCCTCGGGTCGCCCCAGGTGCCTTCTGTCTTTCTCGCCTCGTGCCCGTCTTCTCCGTTCTGTCGACAATTCCTGTCAGCGCTCGACTTCTCCTCCTTTTCTTATTTCTCCTAGCCCCTCCTCTTCGTCCGACGTCATCCTGGGTGACAACCCGTTCTCGCGCGTCCCCCCTCTTGGGTTGGTCGTTAACTACCCTACCGACGGCATCCGACCTTCGGCCCCTGTTCGTGGCTCCTGACTCTTTTTTATTCCGTCGATACCCAATCTGCTAGTGGTTTCGTTGGTGCCGCCATTTTATCTAGGCCCACACGGTCCCTGGCACTTCGGCCCGCCTGCATTACGTCTTTCCCTTGGTCTCACGCGGTTCGCGGTACTTCACCCTGCCGGCACCACGCCGTCCCCTGGTCCCGCGTGGTCCCCGACACTTTGTTCTGCTGGTACCGTCCCGTCCTTCGATCCCATGTGGTCCCCGACACTCCTGCCCCTCCTGTACCATGTCTTTCCTTGGTGCTCCTGACGTCCTTTCGCCTTACAGCGATCTCTGCTCCCTGCTCCTATTGCGTCCCGCATGCTATTTCGTTCCGGTGTCGGATCCCACCTACCCTGCGGTCTCCTTGGCCCTCTTGCCGCCGCGTCGCGTCAGCGCCTTGCGCCCTGTCCCTTCCCACTTCCTTCCTACGCACCTCCTATGCTACTACCGACTTCCCGACGGCCCTTCTCCGTCCTTGGGGAAAGAGTCGCCCCTGCTATTCTCTCACAGTCCTTTGCCGCTTCCTGCTTAGACAACCCCTTTCTAGTTTGGAGGCCCCGACGACTTTGGACAGCCTCTGGCTTCCTACTGTCCATGCCCATGCTTTCGCTCTTTCCAGCATTCCCGCCTCCGGTTTTCTCTGTCGTGCACAAATTGGTCATATACAGTCTCTCGAGTGACGGGAAACCATTCGGGACTCACAAGTCCCGACAACGTTGATCTTGAAGTTGCCCTCTCTCAGCTTCTCCAAGACCTGCCTCAAATGACCCGGGTGCTCTTGGAGGGTCCTACTGAACACTAAAATGTCGTCTAAATACACTACGACTTATCTATCTAACCATGGCCTAAACAAATCATTCATACAACGCTGGAATGTGGTAGGCGCGTTGGTCAGTCCAAAGGGCATCACTATGAACTCGTAGTGCCCATATCTAGTCCGGAACGCAGTCTTGTACTGGTCATCAGGATGGACCTCTATCTGATGATATCCAAGCTTCAAATGGATCTTTGAAAAATATCTGCAACCCTGCACCCGATCTAAGAGATCGTCTATCCTTGGCAGTGGCTCAACGTTCTTTACCATGATCTCATTCAGACCCCTGTAGTCTATACACGTACGCAACTCACCTTCCTTCTTGGGGACAAATAGAACCGGTGCTCCAAAAAGAGATGAACTGGGCCTAATCCAACCTCTCTCGAGGAGCTCATCCAACTGCTTGCACATCTCCTCTAACTTCCTGGGGGACATCCTGTAAACTGCTCCCTTAGGAGTCCTACTGCCAGACTCTATCTCTATTTTGTGCTGGATCGGCCGCGACACTTCTCCTGTCGGCGGCTCTGTTAAGTCTTTGAACTCCTCCATGGCAATAACTGAATCCATCGGACTATCCTCTTCCTTAGGCTTAATCAAGGGTTTGACATACACTACGAAGACCTGATCCTCTAGTTGCTCCTTTTTCACTAGTCGCACAAACGCGGGAGCACTGAGACAACAATGTGCCAGTGTAGTCCCCAACACGCATAGTGCGGTTGTCTGCGAGGACACTAACTATGGGTTCTTCCAACTTCTGGACCTTTAACCCTAGCCTTAGCTTTTTCAGCGCTCTGCGGCTAATATAACTACGAGTAGCCCCTGAATCTATAAGGGCCCCCACTCTACTTCTAAAAACCTCTACATCAACTAACACTAGCTGCCCTTTACTATCTTTCCTCATTTTGGCCCAGGATGGCATTCTCTCCTTCAATTCTTCTGCCACGCCTGTGAGGGAAGTGACTAGAGAGACGTTGACACAAGCAGTCTCTAGACATCTAACTAGGCACGGGCCTGCAACCTCTGGCGAAGGCTCATGTGGTGTGGGAGTTTCCTGTACGTGCGCGCTCGCTTCCCCACATGGCCTAGTAGTAGGGGCAATTGCAACCCCTACTGGCGGCTGCCTTTTGACTCCTGGGCAGCCCATCGGGCCTGTCTATACTTAGGACAATATTTAATAATATGGGCCGGGTCACTGCAGTATATGCACTTCCCCTGCTCCATACACTGCTGCCACACTCTCTGGTCCAGGCCTAGATCTTCCCATGGCCGGCCTTGTGGCCAGCCTGGGTGCCAACCTCCTTGCCTTTGAGGTGACCTTCCTTCTCTTCGCTGCGTGGACCGACTGGGACCTTGACGATTTGGCGGGGGACCTTGACCCCTTCCTCCCACTTGACGGTTCCCTTGACTGCCGACCCCCTGTGCGACCGGTCCTCGACATCCCGTGGCCTGGCACCTTTGGCCATGGCCTCCTCCTCTACTTTGCGGCCTCCCTCCAGCCGCGACAGCAGCATAGGTCCTCCCCTGGCCTACATTACTGTCCTCCTCCTCAAGCCCCCACTCTATCTGACTGTAGGGCACCTCGTCTGTACCACCTTCGTCTAAAGTAAGGATCAAATGATCCTTGTCCCTAACTTGGCCAGAGATTGTACGGCCTTTCCACTTTTTGCCCTTATGCAAGTCTTTATGCCAGAAAGTGGAAACTGGCATGGACTTGGCCTCAAACAAGACCACTTCCCTACTCAACGCGTCATACATGATGTTGGGCTGTTGGGTCTTGTCAAAGAATTGCCCTCGCAAGGGCTCTGGCATGGCACAATAGAACAACAGGACCAGCTAGGTCTCAGTGACCCCGTGGTCCGGGATGTGTACTAAGTCGTCCATGACAGCTTTGAGTGCTCGCGCACTCCTCTTTGTCGCGAGTGGATGGTTTGGAGTTTGTCAGAGGCCCTGACGCCCCTTGTGACGTCAGCGAACCTCTCACGCAGGAGTCTGAGAAAAGTGGAGAGAGGGTTCAACCTAGAATATGCGATCATATTATGCTCACAATCAGCAACGCGCGCAAGGGACCTGGCGAAGCGGGCCGCTTCGTCCTTTAATGCATGGAAGGCTACGAGGACTTGTTCCTCGGGAGCAATATGCTGCAAGTACACATGTATTTATGCTAGCCTCCCAGTTATCAAAACTATCGTCCTTTTTCCCGCTATATGCGTCAGGGAATTTGAGCTTTACAGCCTCCTTGCGGGGACGTGATGCGGCCTCTGCCGTGGCCACTACTTTGGCACTTTCGATGGCGCCTGCGCAGAATTTATCTACGCCTTCCTTCAATCTCTTTATCTCGGTTCCGACGTGGGTCACCACGCCGTCGCGCGCAAACTCTCTAAGGCCCGACCGGATGGCATTCAGGGTCACATCTTGACCCTTGTTGGCCTGATTTTCCTCAAGCCAGGCCGCACTCAGAATCTCCAGGTATCCTAGAATCTTATCTAACTTCGGAGGGGTATCTGCCTGTGCCTGAACCTCCTGTTTGCATGCGCGGACTCTCTCCACCTCTCTAGCCACTCGGTTGGCTTCCTCCCTCCTTCGCTTCTTCTCCCTCATCATACGCAACTTCCACTCCAACTTCTTTTCGTCTTCCATTGTCTGACGTTCCAGGGGGTCCTCCATCATTTCCAATACCCCGGCGAATGCTTCTCTCTCCTCCTGCGGCACGGACATCAGTGCCTCTTCGTCTTTGCCCAATGATAAGTTAGCTCTCCACTCGCTAATTTTCTTCTCCATCCATGCGTCCTCCTCCTTCGTGCCACTTGTCTCTCCTCTATCTCCCCCACGCCTCCTTTCAAGGGGTTCTTCTTCTTCTTCTACCTCCTCCTCCTCCTCTTCCTCCTCCTGCAGTATCTTCAACATCTTCTCCTTCTGTAATCTCATCATCTCCTCTTCTAACTTCTTCTTCTTTGCCGCCTGCTCCTCTGCTATGGCCTTTAACTTCGCCTGCTTGAGGAGCTCTTTCTTCTCTTTTCTCTCTCTCAGGATGGCGACGATCCTAGCGTGTTCGGCCTCGGACCGTGGCGCAGTGCTCTTTCCACTACGCGTGTTCACCATGGTGCTAGGTGCACAACTGGATACAGTTCCACTCCTCACCACTTAGACTCTACCCCCTGACTGACACGACCTACTGACTCAATCTAAGGACTTACAGAATCCGGACAGGATCCTGTCAACTAGGGTTTCTAGCCTAGACCTACTCTAAGGCTGTCACTACAGGACTTGTTGCTGATGAGGAGACATTTAAGGAGATCCCCCGTAACTCCTCAAGAATTATTTAACGTCGCAGACAGGACGACGCGATCAGCAGGTCCTCTCAAGACTTAGACGGCCTGTTGTGCAGCCCACAACTCCGATTTTGGGCCTACCGTGCCACACCGAGCAGCCCGCCGGTCAGTACCGGTCCTTGGGAGGGTTCGTGTCCT
>BFEA01000461.1:432064-442226 GCA_003427395.1 Chara braunii | reverse complement strand
AGGAGCCAACCCCTCTTCGAAAATAACATGACCAAGATAGAAAACAGAGTCAACTCCAAAGGAGAACTTTTCCCTGTTGATCTTGTACTGATTGTTATGCAAGGCCTGGAGGACCAGAGCTAGATGTTGTGCATGCTCCGGACAGAATGATTGAATACCAAGTTGTCATCCAGGGAGACAACAACAAACTTGTGCAGGTAAGGCCTAGCACTATGCGCACATCTCCACACGTACTTATGCACCACCAACTTCGCCGACGGATGACGAAGTCGCGGTGGGGGACATCCTTGCGTATGTTACCAAGGTGGCCCGCGAGTTTCGCACGCAGCGGTACAATGACAACAACGCACCACTCACGTAGGTCCGCATCCAGGTTGGACAATTGTCCTGCAGCGCTTTGCTGGATAGCGGCGCCTCTCGCAATTTCATGAGCCAAGCCTTTATGCAAAGGGCTGGCCTTAGCTTAAAGTTCGGAGGAAGGCAAACCCGACGGCGATCAAGTTGGCGGATGGAAAGACGCAGCCACTTCTCGACCGTTACATCGAGGCCGTACCGGTTTATTTCGCACGTCATGCATGCGAACTGGTGACGTTCGATATTCTCGACACGGACTTCGACATCATTTTGGGAATGCCTTGGCTTGCAAGTGCAGATCACACGGTCAACTTCCACTGGCGGACTCTTAGCTTTCATGACGCCTTCGGCGCGGAAGTGGTGTGTACTATTCCTCTACTGCACCCTTCGATTCGGTGCCAAGTGGTGACGGCCAAATCATTCCGGGCGACTTGCGCTTACGAGCAGCCCGAGGAAATCGGCCTATGTTTCCTACAGACTGTCGCGGCAGCCGACTCTTCACCCACGGACTTGTCTTCGGACCCCCGTGTGGTGCGGTTGCTGGACGAGTTCGCCGACATCTTCGAGTCACCTACCGGTGTGGTGCCGGATTGGCCGATCTCTCACGAGATCATTTTTGCGGCTGGTGTTGTGTCGCCGAAAGGTTGCATTTATCGGATGAGCGAGGAGGAGCTTGAGGTCCTCCTCGCACAACTCGACGATTTGTTGGCCAAGGGCTGGATCCGCCCTAGTAGCTCCCCATATGGAGCACCAGTTCTCTTCGTCCGGAAGAAGAACAAGGATCTACGATTGTGTATCGACTACCGCAAGCTCAACGCGCAAACCGTCAAGAATGCGGGGCCTCTTCCTCGTATCGACGATCTTCTTGAGCGATTGGGCGGCGCAAGGTATTTTTCTAAGTTGGATTTGAAATTGGGATATCATCAAATCTCGATCCGGCCGAATGATCGCTACAAATCCGCGTTCAAGACGCGGTATGGGCATTTTGAGTGGGTGGTCATGCCTTTTGGCCTCACCAACGCCCTACCGACCTCTCAAGCGGCAATGACCAACGAGTTTCGTGCAATGTTGGACCGGTTCATGCTGGTCTACTTAGATGATATTCTCGTCTATAGCCGGACTTTGGAGGATCATCTTGGGCATCTTCGACGAGTGTTGGAGGCCCTCAGCCGCGTCAAGTACAAGGCCAACCGCGACAAGTGCGAATTTGTCCGGCAAGAGCTGGAATGCTTGGGCCATTTTGTCACACCGGAGGGCATCAGTCCGCTATCGGACAAGTTTCAAGCCATCCAAGAGTGGTGGGAACCTCGGAACGTCTCGGATGTCCTTTCGTTCCTTGGCCTTGCCGGCTACTACCAGCGTTTTATCAAAGGTTACTCGAAGATCGCGGCCCACTTGACCAAGCTTCAATGCGAGGATCGATCGTTTGACTTTGGAGAGGAGGCTCGGGAATCATTTTTGGTTATCAAAGCTGCGCTATTACGTGCGGAGGTCTTGTGCATTTTCCAGGCCGTGCGTCCCTCAGGCAGAAAGCCTGAAATTCAAGCTAAAAGCCTGAAAACCAGGGCCTACAGGCCCCGTAACTGTTCAACCCGAAAGCCTGAAAACAGGGGTCTACAGTCCCTGTGTCGTTTCAGACTAAAAATGGCAATAGCCTTTTTAGCCTGAAACGAAGGGCCATTTTTGGTCGTTCATCAGAACGACCGGCCCTGAAACTTAGGCACCGAACCAGGGTTTCGGGAACAGGCTATTCTTAGCCTGTTCCCCACGCTAGGCTCAGCACCTGCTGCAGCGCCAGCCCCTGGCACACTTCGGCATTGGCAAGAGCAGCCTCCTCGGCCTGGCTCACCCTTCAGGCAGTCGGGAGGCAGGCCGAGGTAGTACAAAGGGACTTCCCATGCACTTCACGGGTAGGCAGGAGGCAGTAGTAGTCTTCAAGATTCGGCAGCAACACTTTGGAGGGAGCGCTGCAAGAGTAGTAGTAGCGTTAGCCTTAGTCTTTAGCGCTGGGCGCAGTAGGTAGTTGTAGTCTCCAGCGCTGGGCGCCAGCTAGGATAGCACTAGAGAGAGAGAGATTGGGCAGAGGCCAGAGGTACTTACCTGCAGCGCCGTTGCTCCAGCTTCTTCTTCGAGGTACCTGCAGCACAACGCCAACATCACAGGTTAGTATCTGGCTCGTGACAGAGAGAGAGTTCTTCTTCCTCTTCTCAGTCCACCATCTTCCTCTTACCCTCTCCTTATCCGACTTCACTGCATCTGCAGAATGTGCGAGAAGAGTGAGAGAGAGAGCTTGGTGACCTTGGATCCAGACTCGACTTTTGGGCTTCAAACATTACGACGAGGGATTATTTGGGACTTGTGACAAAGACTTGGTGTTGACGACATTCTCATATCTCCCCCTCTCTTCGTCTGATCCCCTCCTCTTCGTCTGTGTATGTCTGCACCTGGCGCTTTCTTCCTGTGTACAGCGCGCCAGGCTCCTTCACACCTGGTGATGGATACGATGTATGTTTGGTCTGCGTTCAAACATTGATTGGGCTAGTCATTAGCATTCTAGCATTCTGCTTCGCTATCTGATACTATGTGAATGAGGTCAGTCCCAGTCAGGTCAGGATTTGAATCTAAGTCTTCCCTGCGCTATTCAACACCATTTTGTATGTATTAGAATGCACATTGCTTGTTGAGATTCTACTTGCACTACATTGTCCATCGAGTCCTTTTCATCACATTGCGGATCCTCGGTTTCTATGTACATTGCCCAACTGGGCGTGTAACACTGACACTGGCACTGAGCGCCCACTCAAAGCTCAGAGATATGGAAGTCGGAAACACAGTTCAGATACATGCTCGCTTCAGCAGGCCATGGCACATCTGCGCCTGTACAATTCTCTGTTCGTCACTGTGCTCAACTCCGTTGTTCACACACACTCAACTCAGGATCACCCTGGATATCCCACATGCGACACACTGTATCACACACACTGACATGCTACACTCGCCTACCACCTACGGCGGCTATGGCCGCTCAACCCTCCTGGCTATGGCTATGCAACCTCTACTCTGCCCACTTCGTCTTCGGGCGCTCTGCAGACCACCTCGCACAAGTCGCTCAAGCAGCGCTTCCAAATGGCTTACGCAGGAATGAATGAATGGCGGAGCGCTGCATCTTGATTTATACTTTGTTGGTCTGCCCCTTTCCCATGCCCCTGGTGCACACAGCCCCACACGGTACTTGCTTGACTGGACTGTGACTGACTGGGACCGGTACCGCGGACTGCATGGGCTTGCACTGCCAACTCGATGCAGTCGCACCGCCGACGTACCGCAGTTGGGCTCACCACTTGCCCACTTGCCTCTGTCTAAACGTGAGAAAACTTCGAAAGGCCGCTTCCGGACCTTTCGGAAACCTGTGGACTTGGCCTTTCGAATACTGTAGCAGCTACGGCCTTGGCCTTTCAGGACTGTAGCAGCTACGACCTTGACCTTTCAGGACACCTACAACTACGACCTCTAGGACTCACTAAGGCCTCTATCCAATAGGTCCACAGATCGAACCCCTACTACAATGACTTGCTGATTTCTACTGCTGAGATTGACTGCGAGGCTGTATAGTACAGCGGAAGGATTGATTCGTATCGGCCCAGTACTAATTCGAATTCCTACAGCTACCCTAACTGCGTAGAGTAGGCCCGGGCTACCCCTAGGACAGACAGATCCTAAGTGGCCTATGCTGATAGATGGTCCTATAGCCTATAGCCGGGTCCGGTAGAGGCCGAGAGGCCGAAACAGAAACGGTACTGGTCGGTCAGTCGGTCCGGTTTAGGTCTAGTGTAGTCTATAGATAGGTTAGGCCCATCGGTTCAGGACTTTTGGCAGTTCATTTCTCGCGAAGCAGCGTTGGAGAAGCCAAGCAAGTTGGTGGCGGTGTTTGTCTGCAGGCGACATCCTGAGACCTCGCCGTTGACAGCAGCCATAGCCGGCCCAGTCTGAGTCTGCCATAGCTGGGGCATCCTCAGTTCATCTACCCCAGAGGTATCTGCGTCGGGCCGGGCCACATCGAGGCTCTACATTGTGTACTCATGGGTGGTGGCAGCCATAGCTGCTTGTTCCTTCGTCAGAGCTGTCCATCGGCACTAAAGACTTCATCGCAGGACCTGTTTTTCATCAGGGTGGTTGGCGCTGGCCTCTGGGAGGCCATTCTGATGTGGCGCTACTAACTGGGTGTAGGATAGAGAGTGGGGTGTGAGTTATGAGAGTGGCGAGATACTGGATCAAACTCTGTTACGATAATTGTTTGAGTGGCTCATCATCAGTGCAATTTCAATTGTTATCCTCGCAGGTTCTACTTGTGATTGGTTGTTGGGAGTTTGTCAGAGAGAGAGAAACACTGTGTCTTCTCCCCATCTGTGCATAGTCGTATTCCGCTGCCTACTTCGATCTGTATGCAGTGTGGACTCTGTCTCCTCTCCCACTTCTCTTATGCATGTATGGGCGTGTATGAGATTGTCTGTGTGTGAGTGGCGGTAAAAATCGTCAGACAACCAATATCATAATAGTTGGTATCGGAGCGGGATTGGATTTGGAACACTTAGGGTTGAGCGCACTTCATCTGGCGATATACTGGTGAGAGCTTCATGGCGATTCATCTTCCCCAGTACTGAGTCAGCAGGGAAGAAGACTTTCTGCGGGGAATTCAGGTGTTCAGAGTTTGCACCGAGCAAGCGCATTGAGCCTGTCAGGGCGCTTGTCAGGAAGTGGCGAGTTCAGGGCTAATTCGCCATAGCCAACCCTGAGGGTAGTGTTGCGAATTACGCCAGAGTGGCGAATTACCCATGAGGACGTCAGGGAACCCTGAGAGGCATCATCCCTGGGTATCTCTGGTAAAGATTGATACACTATATCAATCTCCAGAAGAAATAACCCCATCTGGGGCTATTTTTAGCATCAGCGGCTACTAAGTACTGTGGCGAGATATTTTGGTGTTGGCATATTGGGCGCCACAGGACCAGATACAGTGCATCTGGAGTAAGGGAGTGCAGCGCTACAGGACCCTGAGGAGGATCAACGAGTTTGAAGCAGTTCTATGCGTGGGATTGTCAGGAGGAATATCAGGAAGGTATTGGCGAGATAAGGGTAACATCTGCCATCGACACCTGCAAGATTCTCTAAAAGTGAGTCCGTTCCATGCACCTACCTGCAGAGCGATCCAGATAGGATTAAATAAGTCAATTATAATGGTCTATCTGTCTGTCAGTGACTGGATGTGAAAATCGCAGACTGCATGACAGCCATAGCCATTTCTCCCCTACCTCTGTCTGCTCATTTCTAACCCTTTGTTGACTCTTTTCAATCCAAAATTGTTATGTGATTGCTATATTGCATTGCGATTGATTTGGGATACTCAATCAATGACTTTTGTACTGGAAAGGTAGTGATACTGTGAATTGCAGTTTTGCGCTGAGTCTATTTATAGCCTGTGCTAACTAGGGTCAGTCACAACTTCAATTCTGTCTGTCAGAATTCCATTCTATCAGGTCCCAATGAATCGCAATCCAAAAATAGACACTATTGCAGAATCGCATGATTGGATTTACAGTATTTCACTGGATACAGTGAATACTGTACTTCGCCATACCCCAAGGTATGGCCGCCAGAGTCGTCAGGATCTAAACTGGAGTCTGAGCTAGGTTATAGGGTGTCTGTCTGAATCGCTTGTTGTGGTTGATCTCTCTTGTCAATACTAACCATCTTCTATCATTCTCACTGATGACACTTGTTTTCTAGTGGGCTCTGAAAATCTAGTGGGTCTTTGGAAGAGTAGTGGAGGGACTCGTAAACTCCAGTGTGGTGCAGGGTCAGTAAAAGGAAATCGTGTGCATGATTTTGCTGGACGTACTGTTTGTCTGACACCTGACCCCAGAGACACCCTTCCAACCCAAACCGCAAATTGCCTATACACCCATCTGTTCCAGTGTTTGAGTTTTGCGGCGATTCCAGGGTGTCTGAAGGAATCTGAATATCGCTGCATACTCGGGTTGCTGTATATTATTTGGTTATTTTTTTAAAGGAAAATGTCTGACCTGGGGGCTCAGCAACAGCCACAGGTGGAAGTGGTGATGAAGGTGGAAGGTCAACAGCCTTCAACCTCCACTCCTCCTCCTCCACCTCTGACTGCTACTCAACAGGAAAAGGAGTTGCAAGAGCAGTTGTGGCGCCTACAGGACCGGCTTGCAGAGTTGGAACGTCAGGAGGCAGTTGAGCTAGAGGCTGCAACAGATTATTCCAGAAGGGAATATTTGTTGCAGCAGCTAGACAAGGTGCTCTCAGATCGTTTCCGGAGCACCTGGCTAAGCTAGAGGCTGCAACAGATTATTCCAGAAGGGAATATCTGTTGCAGCAGCTAGACAAGGTGCTCTCAGATCGTTTCTGAAGGGAATATCTGTTGCAGCAGCTAGACAAGGGAATATCTGAGCTAGAGCGCTGTGCATAGGTGACTAAGCACCTGGCGGAGATGATCATTCTGGAGCACAAGATCACCAGTTCCCACTTCACGAACTGGGATCATCGTTTTGATCGTTTGGAGCGTCCGGTTGACAACCTGGCCGCTCAGCAGTCTAAGATTCTGGATGCGATTCAAAACTTGACTGCTCAGCTGTCAGCCGCCAAGCTGATTGCTCCTCAGCTCCCTCTGATAAAACCCAAACCTTCTCCTCCTTCTACCCCTCCTTCGTCTCCCCCTGGATCGGTGCATTCTTTCCAGACTTCACACCAGTCCCAAAAAGCCTCAGGCAAGGCCACCTACCCTGCTGTTGCTGCAGGACATCACGGAGGTCCCAAGATCCCTGCACCCAACAAGTTCAGGGGTGATGATCCCAAGACCGGTGTTGGGGATTGGGCTGCAGGGACCAGAGCCTTCTTGAGGGGCTTTGTTTGCCCAGAACAGACCAAGGTGGCAACCGTTCTGGGACTGCTGGAGGGGCTACTTCAACCTCCAGCAGTCTGCAGCAAACTATGGAGGACTGGGCTTTGGGACTGGGAGTGGACAGGCTTCTGCAGGCTTTGGAAGACCGCTTTGCAGACAAGGAGCGGGCCCACAAAAATGCTGACAGGATTGCTCGCCTGGGACAGCAGCGCTACAGCGGCTCCCTGCAATCCTTGTTTGCAGAGTCCGAGCAGCTGACTTCCACACCAGGACTGGTGATGTCTGCAGATGACCTGCTGGCAAACTTCTGCAGGGCAGCCCCTGAGAAGTTTTCAGTTGCATTGTACAGCGCTGGACACAAGGACTGGAGGTCCTTTCGCCGCGCAGCCCTGGACATCGAGGCAAAGATTCATGTTCAGGCCCCATCCTCTGATAGGAGGAAAGGTGCCTTCCCTAGAGGTGGTAGAAAAGGAAAGGCAGCCTTCACTCATGCGGGATCTGCATCAGGTTCAGATTCTGCTGACGTGGCACTGCTGAAGTGATACTGCACTGTCATGACCCTGCTGCCGTCCCCTGCAACTGACGTGGCACTGCAACTGTCGTGGCCTGCTGACGTGGCACTTACCAAGCCGAGAAAACAGACAGGGGGCTGGGTGGGAGGGAAACGCAGGCAAACCACCAAACTGCAATTTCCATGCCGGTCCTAATCAACAGAATAAAATAAAAAAAAATAAAGAAAAGAAGCGGATCACCCTTTTTTTTTTTCTTTTTTTTTTTGTATATCTGTCGATCTGTTATCAGTGAGGCATTTTACGAACAATGCTATGAGTGAGATTTAGGCAAGGTAGGATAAAGGCTCGATTTTCAGCAAAATAATAAATTCCGTTTCCGAGAATATGACAACCTCCTATTTGCCTAGAAACGAAATGCTGATAGGCTTCGCAAAATTTCGGCTTTCAGAGACCAACTTTTTGCAAAATAATAAATTTCGATTTTCAGAATATAATAAATTTCGTTTCCCCGAATATGACAACCACCGTCGTAACCCTAATATGCCTAGAAAACGAGATGCTCACGTCAGAAATTTTCGGATACTAGTATAAAAAAAAATGAAATGCTACTATCAGAAATTTTCGGATATTTGTTTCGTAAAGAAAATGAAGTGCAAATATCGGAACTTTTCCAGATAAAACGAATGTTATTATCAGAAAATTTTGGATATTTGTTGCGCGAAAACGAAATGCAAATATCAGAAATTTTCAGATAAAACAAAATGCTGATATCCGAGGTTGCGAAAAAAAAAGAAGAAAGAAAAAAAAGATTTGCAGAGATTTTGACGAAACCCTTCTTGATTTACTAACCAATCAATCAATCAATCAATCAATCAATCAATCAATAGATCAAGCAAGCTGACGACTTGATTGGGCGAATCTTGATGAAAAAGATCCGCTCCGATACCAAACTGTTGCATACCATAACGGTGCAGACCAGACCAAGAACCGTCCTTTCTCGCCAGATACAAGATAGCACAACAGAAGGCTTGAATACCAATGATCCGATCAATCAAGCTGCCATGCAGACCAAACWTGCATCATCATCATTCCATGGTGTGAAGGGCGCTGACGCACACAGGAAGAATGCGTCAGTCCCCGATCATACACAAACGGAGAAGAGGGGGATTAGACGAAGGGGAGGGGGAAGATGGAAATGTCGTCAACACCAAGTCTTCGATACAGTCCTAAATAATCCCTCGCCAAAGGTCTGAATCCCGATGCTGAGTCTGAACCCCAATGTTGTCAAATCCCAATGTCGCCCATCTCTCTCTCTCTCTCTCTCTCTCTCTCTCTCTCTCTCTCTCTCTCTCTCTCTCTCTGTGGCATACTGCGTAGCCACACGGGCCCTGCAGGGCCCGTCCCGCACTTTCAGCCTAAAAGCCTAAAACTTAGGGCTTACAGGCCCCGGTCGTTCAGCCTGAAAGCTGAAATACGAGGGCCTGCAGGCCCTATTCYGTTTCAGCCTATTTCTGGGCCTTTCAGGCCCAGAGGCTTTTTAGCCTGAAACGGAGGGCGTTTTTTCAGGCCCTCATTGTGTTCGACCTACCTAAGACTCAGGCTTGAAAACAGGGTTTCAGAACAGGCCAGAAATAGCCTGTTCCCCACGCCAGCTCGAGCAGGAGCTGCAGCTGCAGCCCCTGCCTCCCGTAGGCATTGGCAAGAGCAGCCTCCTGGACTGCCTCGCCTGCAGTCAGGAGGCACCCGGTAGTACATAGGAAGTTCCCATGCACTTCACGGGTAGGTAGTTGTCAGTAGGCACGAGTAGTCTTCAGGATTCAGCGCAGCACTCAGGAGGAGCGCTGCAGGGAGTAGCTTAGCGCTAGAAGTAGTCTTCAGCGCTGGGCGCTAGTAGCCATAGCCATAGTCTTCAGCGCTGGGCACTAGTAGGTGGTAGATCGTAGAGTTGGGAGAGATGGCTGGCGGACTCCAGCGAGACTTACCTGTGGCGCCATAGCTCCAGCTCCATCTTCGAGGTACCTGCATCAAGGCGCCAACTTCACAGGTTAGTACTGGACTGAGAGAGAGAGAGAGAGAGAGAGAGAGAGAGAGAGAGTCTTCCGCTGTGCTTAGTACTGCATCAAGGCGCCCATAGCCATAGCAGTAGTCTTCAGCGCTGGGCGCTAGTAGGTGGTAGATAGTAGAGTTGGGAGAGATGGCTGGCGGAGGCCAGCGAGACTTACCTGTGGCGCCATAGCTCCAGCTCTATCTTCGAGGTACTGGCATCAAGGCCCAACTTTACAGGTTAGTACTGGACTGAGAGAGAGAGAGAGAGAGAGAGAGAGAGAGAGAGAGAGAGAGAGAGAGAGAGAGAGAGAGAGAGAGAGAGAGAGAG
>BFEA01000461.1:397149-407871 GCA_003427395.1 Chara braunii | reverse complement strand
GGTGAACCAAACTTGTATCGCTCGTCTCTCTCTCTCTCTCTCTCTCTCTCTCTCTCTCTTCTTCGTCGTTGTCTTCCTTGCAGGTGCGCGCGGCGGCTTCTTCACCCTACGAATCCGCTATGGCAGACTTCTACTCCGATGGCGCCTTCAGCTATGGCGCGCGACTCTCTCTGCGGCACACGACGATGGCGCGTGGAATAGCGGGTACCAGCTCCGATACCAATGCAATCAGACTCGCTTTCTTTCACAACTCACATGCATGTAAACCGGTAGCGCAGCAAACTGGCGACAAGCGCCCACGCAGAACTCAGAGATATGGTAACCAAGAACGCAGTTCAGATACAAGCTCACTTCAAACGGCTATGGTGCAACATCGCCTGTACAACTCTCGGTTCATCGCCAATCCAGCTCTGCTGTTCACACACACAGGATCATCCTGGATATCCCACACGCATCACACTGTACACACACACACACACACACACACACACACACACACACACACACACACACACACTACACTCTCCTATCAGCTATGGCGGGTATGGCCGCTTCTACTCCTATCGCTATGGCTAAGCTCTCCTTCTCGCCCACTTCATCTTCGGGCTCACTGCAGACCACCTCGCACAAGTCGCTGTGGCAGCACTTCCGCATGGCTTACGCAGGAATGCATGAATGGCTGGGCACTGCCTCTTGATTTGTACTTCTGTATCTCGTTGGTCTGCCCCTTTCCCATGCCCGTGGTGCACACAGTCCCATACAGTACTTGCTCGACTGGACTAGGACTGACTGGGACTGGTTCCGCCGACTCAGCAAGGGTGGACTTCACCACTTGCCCACTTGCCTCTACCTGAATGTGAGCAGGCTCCGAAAGGCCATTCCGAACCTCCAGAAGTCCGTAGACTTGGCCTTTCGGTACGGTAGCAGCTACAACCTTGACCTTTCAGGACGTTAGCAGCTACGACTTTGACGCTTCGGAGGAGCTACAGCTACGACTCCTAGGACCTACGAAGACCTCCAAACAACAGGTCTACAGATCGAACCCCTACCACCTATGGACCCTACGACAGTCCACCAACTGTTACAAATACATAGGTCACGGGTTCAACTACGGGGTCGACACAGATACTGTACACAGGTAGGGTGAGGACTAGGGATCCAGCCCTGGGATCTGCGTCCGCTACTGCGAGCAGGTGAATACCGTTTCACAGACGCTTTTGCGAGGCCACTGCCCTCGGGGCCCTACTTTGGCCACCGCGCAACTAAAGAAATTCGAGCAGTTGCGCAACGTCAGTTGGTTGAAAGAATCCAGGCCCTGGGCCGCCTGTGTGAATGTATGGAAAGCAGGCCCTGGGCTGGATACGGGTACTGGGCCGAACACAGGCCAAAGGCAGTTGGACGCGTGCAACCAACTCAGGCCCAAGGCCTGTTCTCGAACGTGCTGGGCCTCAGGCTGCCGGGGCCTATTGGAAGCTTCTTGGGACTAGACGCAGGCAGGCCACTTCGATATAGCAAAGGGCCTGCCTCCTCATTGGGCATTCGGGTGCTGGCTGCGTGCTGCGCAAGCGCTGCTGCGCTATTTGCTGCGCTATTTGCTGGCTGGCGCCTACGCGCTCACGGGCGAGCAGGGAAGGAGCAGGCAGCCATAGCCGAGCTGCGCTGCTGTGAGCTGGGTGTGGCGCGCGGTGGTCCTTGGGTGCAATCGGCATCTGTGTGTTGGGAAATGAGGTTGTGAGTGAGGCGAGAGACATACCTGGTGCTGGAAGCGCGCGACATTGGTCGCTGTATTCTCGTACTTCGGGAGAGTTGTTGTCGTCAACTTCGGCATTGTAGTATAGGCTAGATAGGATCTGCCACATGTAGTCTGGGCGCCGAGCGCCAGATAGGATATCCACTCTGGTTCTTCGTTGATGATGATGATGGGACTATTTCAGCATTGTCAATTATGAACTCTTGGTGTGTTCTTATTTGGTGAATCTCGTGATGCAATTCTGCTGTTGGTTCGAGGTCACGAGTATTTGGACTCATATGTATGATGCTGTTTGATTGCTGAAGTTCGCTATTGCTCATCTTCCTTGCAGTTTGGTATCAGAGTTGTGGTACGTTTGCGCTCATCAGGCGCTTGTCTTCTGCCTGGTACGGTACACACATGCGGTCTGCTTGGCGAGTTTGGTCGTAAGTGGTGTGTAGTGAGGAGGGCGGAGGCGAGTGAGTGGTGACCCAGGAGGTGAGGGGATCGCCAGGAAGGCTACGTGGAAGAATGTGGTCTGGACAGTGTGATAAGAACTATCTAATGTGCGATTGATGCTGAGGTGGAACGACGAGATAATGCTGGTTGTGCCGATGTAGTGACTGGTCATCGCAATCGCCATCAGGTCATCTGGTGAGATTATCTCTGTGGTTGGGGGCAGCTATTTGAGGTACGTTGCTGTTAAACCACCAGTACCTCGCTCAGCTATTGAATCCGAGCCTCTCAGCACGCTGTGCGCCAAGTCCTGTCGAACCACCGTCGCAATTTTCTTTTTCGTTTTGCCTGCGGCCTCCAGCCTATGCGGTCCGGCAGGCCGAAGCCCAAATGGCGCGGCGCGTAAACGGGAAGCGTCGCGGCCGACAGCTGGGCCAGGTACTGGTGGTTTAACCTCATCTACCGTCTCCGACACTTCTTACGGTGAGGTTGTGTGTTCCTTCTTGAGCGTCCTCTTATTGTGAGGTGTCGAGTGCACTCAACCTTGAGAGTCGGCAATGTTCACGTGGAGCATGTGGGAGAAGATGAGCGGAGCTTTCTGAAAGGCCCTGGACGAAGCACTGGGTCACGGTTACCATGCCAACCCACCGGGAGTAGAGCACGCATGCTTTGTTGCTTGTCCTTTCTTCAGCTTGCTGCGTTGTTAGATGGGTACCGAAGGGCAGGCCAGCCCTATGGGAGACGAGATCGGGCGTCTTTAAATAAGCACCGGAAGGGGAACCATTGGCTGTGATCGTCATCCGACTACGACGTAAAAGAATTCCTGGAGTCACTTGGGGGCGGACGTTAAATTGCCTCTGGATCAGCCAATGGTTGTAAGGCTCGCTGCACGCGAGGATAATCCAGTGCAGGGCTGGCCAGCTAAGCAGATACTCGGGGCACAGGGGTGGGCCAGACACACACCTTTAGACACGAGACGCTCTCGAGATTGCTTAGGGATGCTGATGTCAAGTGATGCTCAGGGGAACTAAGGGAGGGGTAAATTCAAGGTGATAAGTTCGAGAAAATTCCATGCTGTCCTATCCACACAAATGATTCTATTTTTATGTTTCGATTAGTTAGGTGTACAGCCATTGACATCTGACAGACAGCATTAGTTAGAACTGCTTCTTGTTCATGGTGATTCTGTTTGCGGACTAATCAGGCTAAAAATAGTTTCGTTTGTAGGAATCTGACTTACCTGTTGACCCTTACTGTATTTACTCCGAAATAGCCACCGGTTAATTGGTCTGTGTACTATGCTGCGGTAGGCACCTAGTGTGCATTAGTGCAGATGGTGCACAAGTTTTGTAGCTTACGAGTGACCAGGAGGACACTAGAGAGGACAACCGGATCTTGCGATCGGCAAGGCGCCCAGTAGCAAATTTGGCATTAGGACCAGAGAGTGACAAATTTTTATTCCGCTAGCGTAGAGAAAGGTTGCAGCAGCAAAGGAGGGTTAGAGCAGCAGAGGCTAGCAGGACAGTTGTGAGTGAAGCCGCAGCTTCAGAAGCCATGGCCTCCTCAGCATAGCAGTCTACTCAGGCTGGTAGTTCAGGGTCTGTTGGGTCAACGGTTGCACAGACCCAGAGTCGGTCCACTAGTGTAATGGCAAGCCAGGCAATAGTGTTGACCTCCGATGAGATCGCCATATAACAAGCAGCATTGCAGGAGGCACAACTACAAAAGGCGTCAGGAGATATAAAAGCGGAGAAACAAAGAATAATTAGAAGAAGAGCCAGGATGCAACGTAGACAAGCGGACGTTAGTGAGTTAGAGGAGATGGACTTTACGCACGTGACTGATGATGTGAGGATCGTACGGTCCGTCCTGCTGAATGTAATTGAGATGCAGGACCATAAGACAACCATCCTTCAGGATATCCAGCAAAGTCTGGCCCTGTTGGTTGGGCAAGTGCAGGTAACGTCGCCAATGTCCGGGCCTGGTGCGTTGTACAACCTCCTCCTTTTGTCCCACCGGTGACTGCGGTATCCCCATATGTAGCCCCATCATCGGTTGCGATCGTTTCCCTGGGCATGCCGCTATCAGGAGGGGTATCAGCAGGAACTAGTTTGCAGGTTCCTGTACAGACACTGTTCACTCAATCTCCGTTGCAGGTTGCAGTTACCCCGCAGCTTGCTGTCTCGTAGCCTGTGCAGCTACAGGGCACACAACCCCAACAGCTAGCACAGCAACCTATGTCACAGGGTCCACAGCCCAATGTGATGCAAGGACCGGGACAAACACAGTGGGTTCCAAAGACGGCCATCGTCGCTCCGAAACCCTTCACAGGGGATAAGAGAGGTGAAGACCTCGACATGTGGTTGAGGGCAATGCCAGTCTATGTAAAGTGTAAGCTTACCTTGCCGCATGAGGAAGTGTTAGTGGCTGCATCCTATCTAGAGGGTAGTGCAGCACGATGGTTGAGCGGTTTGGTGCAACTATAGGGATACGGTCATGGCTTCCGCTCTTGGGCAGCCCACCAGAAATTGGAGGACTTCCTCAAGATGGTGGAAGAAAGGTGGCATGATCCTCAGGAGGCTCAAAGGGCCACTGATGCGATCCTGACACTGCACACGCAGCAGTTCAAGTCAATAAGGGAAGCCACCGACGCTATAGAGCGTCTGATCTCTGTCCCTGGGGTGCACTATGACCCCCCAGGTTCTACTCACCTCCTACCTGAGTTGCTTCTCTTTGCCTCTCAGGAATCAGTTGGCATGTGAGGCCAACATTATTGTTCACAACTTCCCCTCGTTTAGCAAGAAGGCCCTAGACCTTGAGGCAAAGATAGGGCATGGACAGGCACCCACTACGGATGGTAGGAAGAAAACACTGCCTCCCAACTAGAAGGCGAAGGGTCGTTTAATGTTCGTCGAGAACGATAGTTCAACCATCGAGTTGGACGACAACTTCCAGGAGGGAGTAGGTTCAGAGGCAGGCAGCGTTGAAGCTTTAGGGGGAGGAGTTGTTGCTACTGAACCCCAAAAAGGTAAGGCGACCGGTAGACGCCGTGGAGGCTCCCGGTCTAGGAGTCAAGTTGACCCCAACGCTCCCCCATGGGAGAAGGCGGGTCTCACAGAGGACGTGTGGAGAGATCGGTACTCACATCAAGCTTGCATTCGTTGTGGTCAATATGGCCATAATAAGTTCAAGTGTCGTAACAAAAAGGTGACCGACACGATCCTGCCTACGATGGGGCAGGCCGTAGGATCCTCCCATCCCTTTGGCAGCAATGTTGCCAGCACTTCAGGCACTGCTTCGGGACACACGTCAGGCCAGTAGGAATAGTAGTTGTTCCTACTAAGGTCGAGATGGTGGAGACACCCTCACCATCGCGAGAGATGGCTCAAGCTACTGACTCCAGTGTCGTCCCACAAACACGTTTAGACCCATCGAGCCTCTGTTCGATGAATGTGTTTGAGTCCTTAGAGGAGCTAGAGGTGGAGTGGTCTACATCAGACCCGCTAGCTTCTTAAACGACCCTAGTCAAAGCCCCGAAGGGTGAGATGTTCGTCAGCGAGGTAGTCATTGGCAGCCGCAAGGCCGTGGCCTATTATGACACTTGCTCGACATGGACCTTTATCAGTTGCGCGTGCGTTGAGAGGCTGCGTTTACAGGGGCGAGTGTAGCGCCTTAGTCGACCTGTGGAGTCGACCTCTGCCAACAAACAGCGCATGGTAGTCAATGACTACCTCCAGGATGTGGAGTGTTGTTTCCCGTACGCGGGAGGGGAATTGAGACATCGCGTCTCGTTCCTAGTGAGTGACGAGCTCCCAATGGATATGTTACTAGGAATGTACTACCTCTCTGTGGCTCAGCCCCAGTTTGACTGGGACCAAAAAGTGGTCAAACACACTTTGCCAGGTGGGGGGACCGCTAGATAAGCTAGTAGCCTGATCGAGTCCCATGGATGCATTTGTGCGACCGTGTTCTATAACTATTATGAGCCAAATCAGGAGGAGGGTATGTACTTAGTTTATGTCTCTGCTGCAGGCGAGCCGGTGAAAATGCCGCCGGAGATAGAGGGAGTAGTTGCCAAGTACCCTGATCTATTTGAAGAGCCGGCGGGGGTTGTAGAGAGGGAGGTCGTCCACGCGATAGAGATTATCCCAGGGTCTAGCATCCCGAAGGGTAGGATCTATAGGATGTCTCCAGGCGAGCTCGATGAGCTTCGTCGACAACTCAAGGAACTCGTAGAGAAGGGTTGGATCCGACCGAGTGTCTCTCCTTATGGATCTCCAGTACTATTCGTACCTAAGAAGGAGGGTACACTTAGGATGTGCATTGACTATAGGGGCCTCAATGCCATCACTGTAAAGAACAGAGAGCCCCTACTGCGCATCGATGATTTGCTTGATAGAGTGCAAGGGTGTCGGTACTTCAGTAAGATAGATCTGAAGTCCGGGTACCATCAGATTGCAATCCGGCCCGAGGATCAACACAAAACCGCCTTTCAGACTAGGTACGGTCTGTACGAGTTTGTGGTGATGCCTTTCGGCCTTTGCAATGCTCCTGACACCTTTCAGCTCGCTATGAATCGGATATTCCATGACTACTTGATAAGTTTGTCATCGTGTACCTCGATGACATACTTATTTTTAGTAAGACTGTCGAGGAGCATGTTGCACATTTGGACAAAGTCCTCAGTCTCCTGCGACAGCACAAGTTCAATATCAACGGTGAGAAGTGCGAGTTTGGTCGCACCCGTGTCTTGTATTTGGGTCATGAGATATCCGCGGAAGGGTTGAAGCCCGATGACGCAAAGGTGGCCAGCATTCGTGATTGGCCACGTCCTCAGTCTGTGACTGAGATGAGATATTCTTAGGGATGACCGGCTACTATCGCAACTTCGTGGAGAACTATAGCATAGTTGCCTCCCCTTTGACTGATCTGACCCGCCTTGACACCCCATGGGAGTGGACTGACAGATGCGAGGCTGCTTTCAGACATCTGAAGCATGCGTTGACGCATTACGAAGTGTTGAAACTTCCTGATCCTGACAAGCCCTTTATAGTGTCTACGGATGCTAGCCAATATGGCATAGGCGCCGTGCTTGCACAACAGGAGGGGAAAAAGTTGAGGCCTGTAGAGTACATGTCCAAAAAGATGCCCTCTCAAAAGTTGGCTAAGTCCACCTATGAGAAGGAACTSTATGCGGTTTACAAGGCTCTGACCCATTGGAGACATTATCTCCTTGGGAGGTTCTTCATCCTCAGGACTGATCATCAGACTCTGAGATGGATGAGAACTCAGCCTGTACTCTCTGACACCCTCAAGCGTTGGATCGAAGTCATAGAGCAGTATGACTTCGAGCTCCAATACATCAAGGGCGGGTACAACAAGGTTGCTGATGCCTTGTTGCATAGGCCTGATTTCTTAGGTGCGCTGATTACTGAGTTTGGGCTCGAGGACAGTGTTACTCAGTCTTTGGTGGAAGCCTATCGCGAGGACCCGTTTATGGCCGAGATCATACGCAGACTAGAGGCGAAGGACAAAAGAACTTCTGCCGAGTTTGAGTTGATCAACGGCCTGCTGTTCCTTGAGAAGGCAGGGAATAAACGTTTGTGTGTTCCGAATAGCGAGTCTTTGCGCAGTTTATTTTTAGGAGAATGTCATGATGCCACCGGACGTTTTGGTTTTCAGAATGTGTTGCAGCGGTTCTGGTGGCCCACGATGATGAGAGACGCGAAGTTGTACGTGGAGACTTGTCACGACTATCAAAGAGACAAGCCACGTACTCAGGCTCCTCTTGGGCTCCTGAAGCCCCTTCCGATTCCGGAAAGGCCTGGTGAGAGCCTGTCCATGGACTTCATGGATACGTTGGTCACCAGCAAGAGTGGAATGCGCTACGTCTACGATATTGTGGATAGGTTTAGTAAGTTTGCTAGATTAGTTGCAATGCCCGAGACAACGAAGACTGAGCATGTAATTAAGTTGTTCAAAGAGAACTGGGTTACAGATTTTGGATTGCTGAAGTCTTTAGTCAGTGACTGTGATGTGCGATTCACAAGTGAGTTGTGGAAAGCCGCAGCTGCAGAACAGGGAAGGCAGCTGCAGATGACCTCAGGAAACCAACCCTAGGCGAATGGACAAGCAGAACAGTTGAACCGCGCTGTACAACACTTGCTGAGGCATTATATTAAGCCAAATCAGGTAGACTGGGATGAGAAACTTGCTCTCATTGCCAGCCTGTACAATAACACGGTCCACAACGCGACGGGCGTGACCCCAAATAGTCTGCTATGAACTTTTAAGCCTAGACTGCCCTTGGATTTCCTACTACCTGACAACCAGCCCTCTGCTGAACCAGGAACTTCAGAGTTTGCTTATCGATATGAGCAGCTGATGCAGCAGGCTGTTGAGCACATGCACAAGGCGCAGGCGGCGATGATAGTCTGCGAACAAACATCGCCGCCCATCTACGTTTCAGGTAGGGGAGAGAGTCTGGGTCAAGTCCTCAGAACTGGGACAAGAGCACGGGATCTCCCGCAAGCTCATGCCATAGTACTTTGGACCATGGGAGATTCTGGATGTTGTCGGGGATGAGCCAGATGGGCCTTCTTATGTTATTCGCATCCCTGGTTACTTACACACCTACCCTGTTTTTCACGCCTCCAAACTTGCACCTTTTAAAGAAACAGATCAGTTTACCTCTTGTCGCTCAATGCTGCCCCCAACCATGGACGGAGAGGTGGATATCGATGGTATCGTGGACCACAGAGAGCTGCCAGCGCCAAGACCCGCAGGCAGGGGACATCCTCCGAAACCGAAGCTGCAGTACCGCGTTCGGTTCCGGCATCACACTGATCCGAAGGAGGACCGCTGGTTCACCAGGGAAGAACTCATGCAGACCGTTCCGCAAGTTGTAGCCCATTACGAGAGATCTCTGCAGAAGGGAAAGCGCCCTATGCTTGAAGATTGAGCTTCTCAGAGGACTGTCGAAGCTAAGGAGGAGGGAATCAGAGGCCACTGCCTCTATGAGCACCATTCAGCCCACATTTTGGAGCCCGTCGGCCGCCCTAAGTGACGGCAGGCTCGACAAGGCCGTCAGGGCCCTACTTTGGCCACTGCGCAACTAAGGAAATTCAGGCAGTTGCGCAGCGTCAGTTGGTTGAAAGAATCCAGGCCTTGGGCCGCCTGTGTGAATGTATGGAAAGCAGGCCCTGGGCTGGATACGGGTACTGGGCCAAAGAAATGACAAAGGCAGTTGGGCGCATGCAACCACCTCAGGCCCCAGGCCTGTTCTCGATCGTGCTGGGCCTCAGGCTATCGGGGCGTACTGGAAGCGTCCTGGGACGAGATGCAGGCAGGCCACTTCGATATAGCAACGGGCCTGCCTCCTCATTCGACATTCGGGTGCTGGCTGCATGCTGCGCAAGCGCTGCTGCACTATTTGCTGGTTGGCGCCTACGCGCTCACGGGCGAGCAGGGAAGGAGCAGGCAGCCATATCCGAGCTGCGCTGCTGTGAGCTGGGTGTGGCGCAGGGTGGTCCTTGGGTGCAAGCGGCATCTGTGTGTTGGGGAACGAGGTTGTGAGTAAGGCGAGAGACGTACCTGGTGCTGGAAGCGTGCGACATTGTTCGCTGTATGCTCGTACTTTGGGAGAGCTGTTGTCGTCAACTTCGGCGTTGTAGTATAGGCTAGATAGGATCTGCCACATGTAGTCTGGGCGCCGAGCGCCAGATAGGATATCAACTCTGGTTCTTCGTTGTAGATGATGATGGGACTATTTCAGCATTGTCAATTATGAACTCGTGGTGTGTTCTTATTTGGTGAATCTCGTGATGCAATTCTGTTGTTGGTTCGAGGTCACGCCTATCTGGACTCATATGTATGATGCTGTTTGATTGCTGAAGTTCGCTATTGCTCATCTTCCTTGCACTTTTAGTACCGCTATTGTTTTTTGTTTTTTTTTTAATCTTGAATTTGGTTGGGAATTTCACCGAGACCCTCAGGCAAAGTTGTTTGCACTGAAATTTTGTACAACATACTTTTGCAGTAAACCGTGTTCAGCAGCGGCCTGGGCGCTGTAACCCAAGCCCAGGTCCAGCAAGCAGTGCGACCACGCGCTGCTTGGCCTGAGGCCGCTACGGGTGCTGAGTGACAACACACAACAAGAAATTCAAAGGTCGAAGTCAACTGTAGGTCCAAGTACCTCGCCCAGGCCCTTGGTCGTGTGCATTGACTTGTATGTGCGCAGGTACCCAGTCAGAATGGTGGACCAAGGAGGATACAGTTTCAACTCAATCCAGGCCGTCGACGACAATCGATCTCGGTCGTGTCTGACTAGAGGACTGGGGTCCAGACCCCGCCGTCAACGCTACATATTGAGCTCATTTCCTGGTTTTGACATCTAGACTCTCGTCTGAAGTCTATGCAGCCTCGACGCTCTCGCGTCAACGCCGGCTCTATGCTGTCTTGCTGGCGAGACGCTGCTGGGAGGACTTGACGACCGGCGCTCGTCGCTGGTTCGTGGCTTGAGCGTGCTGTGCGACCAG
>BFEA01000461.1:367881-385583 GCA_003427395.1 Chara braunii | reverse complement strand
TTTTTTTTTTTTTTTTTTTTTTTTTTTTTTAATTTGGTTGCGAATTTTGACAAGACCCTTGCGCAAAAGTCGTTTGTATTCCATTGTTTAACAACATTTTTTTTTTCATAATTTTCAATTTTTTTTTTTTTTTTTGAAAACTCAGAATTGCAAAAATTCGAATACAACATATGTACGTTGTGTTTGAATACAACATACGTACATTGTATTTGAATACAACATATGTACATTGTATTTGACCGCATTGCAATACCCCACCTGATATGCCCTGAAGTGACCCTCGAGCCACATGCAGGCCGTAGATTGGGATGAGAACTTACCTAAGATTGCTAGTGCATATAATAACAGTGTGCATACTGTTACATGAAGAATGCCTAATGCACTGCGTAAAGGTTGGAAACCGCAACGTCCCATTGATGCTTTAACCCGAGACCAGATTCAGAGGTTATTGCATGGGTCCTGGGGACCATCTCACGCAAGTGTGTACATGTCATGCATCATCCTCACACACAATGATCAATAGTCTCCAGTCATAGACAAAGGTGGATGAGAAAAGGACCGAGTTTCACAGCTTATACTATCAGAAATATGATTACAAAGTGTTTCAAAGTTCCCCTGAGTCCAGCGCTCATCAGCGCAACACAAATCTCTTGTCAAYTCATCAATAYGACTTCCAAGGCATCAGCGCTACTCCTGCAGACTGTCTCCAAGTCATCAATGTGGTCACAACTCTTCAGCGCCACCTCTGCAGTTCACATCCAACTCAGGTAAGTATCTTCCATAATCAAACCTTGAATGAACACTCCCTGTCTCAGTCTCTTCCTCCCTCCTATGATGCATACACACTCTTCATTCATGAGGATCTACTCTGAATACTACTCATGGCTAAATACTAACCCTCTACTACTAGTACTAACTCGCTGGGCAGCTATGGCTGCAGCACTTCCAGCGTACAGGCTTCTTCCCTCACTCAGCGCATCTTCATCCTCCAGCGCTGCTCCTCCTGACTTAGYRCACAAGTGCACCAGCACTTCCACGCAGAAATAGCCAGTGGAGATCTGGCGAGGAATGAGGCAGGCAGCTTCCTTTATAGCGCTGGCCACTCCTCGCTGGGTYTGCATTGGCTTAGTTCAGCCTTTCCTTTGTCCCAGACCTTGCATTGCATGTGTCCCAGTATAGTCCCAATGAGGTTCAACTGCTGYTGAGGCMTCTCGGCCTAGATTTGGACTTCAAAGTCTGGATCTGGACTGTCCCCTTGACTTAGACCAGAAYTGGGACTGTACCTATTGACTTTACTTTYGGACAGGCACAACTCTRGACRAACAGACACATTTACTGCCTGAACAGACATTTTCCTTTGCACGAACAGGTACACTGTCTGCACGTACAGACACACCCTTACCCGAACAGACATCAGATGCACATCTCCTGGTGAACAGGTAAGTCCTTTAACAATGCCTTTTGCTTTAGATTTAGATGTGCCTGTTGATAGAGAACTTGACCTTYGACCTGCTTTCACGTTTCTGAGCTCTGGCGAGATACCCTTTCACGCAGCTTTACTTTTACAAGGCCCATGCTGCTTTACTTTTACAAGGTCAGAGGCCTACATCGGGTAAAGGCCCTTTTACTCTCGCCGGCCTACTTTCGAAGTCCTCTGAGAATCATTTACCTATCAAGGATATGAATCCCTCTCTTTGCGCTTTCGTATGCAGACACAATATGAGGTGCAGAATCTAACAGTTCCTCTCTTGTAAACCAACGATCTTCACTAGGATCCTGGTATGCAAACCTCACCTTATATTGTCGTTGTGGTCTGCCTCTTCGTCCAGTGTGGTAAGTACTTTCTGCAACAATTTTATCCACGTCAAACTTCCCATCCATACTTGGAGGTATCGCTGATCGGCGACTTGGAAAGAGCTCATTTGTAACACAAGGTAAGAGCTTGGACGCATGGAACACTGGATACGTACGTAGATGTGGAGGAATCTCAATGACATATGAAGGACCATCCACATCTCCAATTACATCTAGAACTTGCCAAGGTCCCCTGTAGGTGGGTAGAAGCTTCTGAGAGATGTTTTCTTCAGGAGCAAACTCTTTAGACTTCACCCAAACCAAATCTCCTACAGCAAATTGAGACGGTCTTCTGTGTTTATTTGCCTGTTAAATCATCTGATGTTGTGCTTGGAGTATGTTTTCTTTTACCTTCTCAATGTCTTTCTGATACTGGACTGCAAATTCACTAGTCCCTATAGGAAGCTTATGTACTTGATCCGGGTTCAATCGATCAATGGGTCCACGTGGACGCCATCCCAGATGTAACTCCATAGGAGTCTTACACGTAGATAGGTGTACAGAGTTATTGTAGGCACTAGCAACTTTAGGCAGATGTTCATCCCAATCAATCTGATCGGGACGGATGTACATGCGTAGAGTTTGCTGCAAAATCTTGTTCATCTGCTCAGTCTGGCTATTAGTCTCAGGATGCCTGCCTGATGACATAGTCAACTTAGAGCCATATACATTCATCAGTTGCTGCCACTGTTCACTTGTGAACCTGGTGTCTCTGTCACTCACGATAGTTAAGGGATGTGGAAAGTCTTTTACCCAATGGTTAAAGAACTCCCGAATTACCAAATGAGTCTTTGCTTCCGAAGGCAAAGCTATAAAAACAGCATACTTCGTGAACCTATCCACTATGACCATTACTTGCGTTTTCCCACTTCTGCTTTTCACCTTAGTATCCATGAAATCTATAGAGACAGAGTCTCTAGGGCCTGTAGGGATAGGCAAGGGCTTAAGTAGCCCAAGGGGCAATTGCGTGGTGCTTTTATTTCGTTGGCATACCTGACAACCTTGCACATACGCGATACAGTCTGCTTTCATCCGAGGCCAGGTGTAGGAACGCAATAAAGTCCCATAGGTCTTTTTCCACCCAAAATGGCCTTCTGTATCATGGCATTCCCCCAAGATCATACTTCTGATCTCTTCATTATTGGGTATACACAGCCTATCGTTCACATCAGTTCAAACTATAGACCCTGAGCTACTTTATGATCGGGAAACTCTGCTGACTTTTCTTACACTAGCTTAATCATGGTTCCATAAACAGGATCAGAGGGATACGCATTCCTAATCCTTCCTTGTAGGTCAGCACCCACATCTAAATAAGTCACAATAACACCGAAAAAGTCTGATCTACGACTTAGTGCATCAGCAACAACGTTATACTTACCCTTTACTGGCTTCAATTCAAAATCAAACATATCAATCTCCGCAGCCCATTTTGTTAACTTATGTGTCATTCGAGCTTGCGTTTTAAGCCAGCGAAGCGTTTCATGGTCGGAGTATACCTTAAAATGCCTTCCGAGAAGATAGTGTCGCCAATGATTGAGAGCCTCACGAAGAGCATACAACTCTCTTTCATACGTCGAGGCGGCTACTTTCTCATTAGGCAACCGGCAAGACATAAACTCCATAGACCTGTATCCATGCCCGTTGTCTTGCTGGAGTACAACACCTATACCATATTGACTAGCGTCGGTCGTGACTACGAAAGGTAATGAAGGGTCGACCACTTTCAAAACCGGGTAATTGATCAAACACTTCTTCATACGCTTGAAAGACATCGTGCAGTTTGAATCCCATTTCCAGATTACCTCTTTCTTAAGCAACTTGCGAAGGGGAGCAGCTATTATCGTAAAGTGCTTTACAAACTTGCGATAGTAGTTGGCTAACCCAAGGAACAACCGCAACTCAGTTAAAGTGCGGGGGTTCGGCCAATCTCTGATTGCTGCTATTTTGGCGTCTTCCGGTTTGACCCCATCTCCATCAATCATGTCCGAGGTACAATACCTAACGCTTAGCCCATTCACACTTATTTGGGTTTATCTTGAGTTTTGCTTCTCGTAATTTGTTTAGCACAAGTCGAAGGTGCTCAGCATGTTCCTTTTCATCTTTGCTAAAAATTAAAATATCATCTAGATAAATCACAACAAACTTGTCAAGCCACTCACGAAATAGTTCGTTCATTGTTCTTTGGAAAGTGGCAGGGGCATTCGTGAGACCAAAGGGCAGAACTATAAACTCATAGTGCCCATACCTTGTCCTGAAGGCAGTCTTGTGTTGGTCTTCCGGCTCAACCTCAATCTGATGGTAGCCGGATTTCAGATCAATCTTTGAAAAGATTTTGCAACCCTGCACGTGATCCAGGAAATCGTCTATTCGCGGTAATGGTTCGGCATTCTTTACGGTTATATCATTTAATCTTCTATAGTCTATACACATTCGAATGCCGCCATCCTTCTTAGGTACAAAGAGCACAGGCGCACCATAGGGTGAGGAGCTAGGTCTTATCCAACCATTTTTCAGCAACTCATTGAGTTCGGTTCGCAATCCATCCAATTCAAGGGCGACATATGATAGATAGGCCCCTTCGGGGGCGCTCTCCCTGGAATGATATCAATGCGGTGGCGGATTGGTCTTTCCACCACACCGCTTGGGGCTTCAGCCACATCCGCAAACTCTTTCAGGATCCTCTCAATCTTCTGAGACCTGACTTCTTCCTTAGTTTCTCCTTCCTTTACTGGGCGCACATATGCAATGAAGACTTGGTCATACAAGTTATGTTTCTTAATATGGCGAGCGAACGCTGGGGCACTCATGCAACAGTGAGCTAGGCTGCTTTCCTTTCCGGATTCATGATAGAGGCGAATTTTCTTCTTACCTCCTTGCGGACTTGGGAGCCAACATTCATGCTCTCTCAACTTCAGATCCGCATTTGCAGCCTCACCCCAATCCATTCCTAGCAACACATCAAAGGGCAAGTTATCCTTCACCAAGAAGGTGAGAGAGTGGAGAACACGTTCCACCTTCCCCTCTGCCTCGAGCCGAAAGTATACTTGAACCCCCTCGACGTATCGATCCATGACTGTTTCACTTCTATTAGCTAACGTACTCACAATGGGCTCGTTTAACTTCTTAATTTGAAGTCCAAGACGCAGTTTCTACAAACCTTTTTTACTAATATAGTTGCGTGTAGACCCGCTGTCTATCATACCTCCTACTCTCACTCGATTTATTTCCAGATCTGCAATTATTAGCTGTCGTTTCCTTTTTCGCATTTCAGTCTAGGCACGGCAACGAGCGGCCAACTCATCACCCACGCCAGCGAGGGATCCATCTAGAGAGATGCATACGTTTGCCACCTCTGGACAGTGCACTAGATGGGGACTTCCTTCCTCTTCAGTTTCTGCCATTGGCGCCTTCGAATGGGAGGATTCTGATTTTTCCAACATTCGAAGCCCCGATAGAGGCAACTGGCACCTCTACTGGCCGTTCCCTTTTGCCCCCCTATAGTTAGGGCAATAGGGGACAATGTGGTCGGGGTCCCCACATTTGAGGCATTGGGCTGCCTTCTTCCTTTCGGCCCAAACTTTTTCTGTGATTCCCAATTCTTTCCAAGGCTCCCCTTCGGATAGACCTGGATGTGGTGGGTACGGTTTATCCCACTTGTTATACCATGAGCCTCTTCCTCTACCCCAGGTGGAGTAAGAACCACGGCCACCTTGCGAGGGACCATTTCCCCTTCCTCCCACGTAGTGGCTTCCTTCACCACCACCCCTCTGGGTGCCGAATCCTCGTCCACCACGGYCGCGACCTCTTCCTCGGCCACGCCCTCTTCCTTGACGCCCTCCCCCGCGGGCTGCAACAGCCGCGTAACTCCCCTCCTGAGCTACCGGTCTGTTGGGTTCATCGAGACCATAGTCTACCTGATCCCAGGAGATGGTCTCGGCGCCTCCTTCCTCGAAGGTTAGAAGGAGACTGTCCTTCCCAGGTATGGACCCTGAGATAGTGCGGTTTTGCCATTTCTTTCCCGCTTGCAGATCTTTCCAGTAATGGCAATAGTTCGCCTCGGCGAGGAAGCCGGCGTGATCTATTGCGATCTTGCCGAACTTCTCATATGTCATCCCCTCCTCCTTGGTGCGGGGATAGAGTTGTGTTCTCAGGGGATCCGGGAGGGCTCGTGCAAAAGTATTTAAGATTTGGGCTGGCGTTAATCCATGATCAGGGCATTGCAACAATTCATCCATAGTTGCCTTTAATGCAGAAGTACTCTTCCATTTTCTATCAGGAAGGCTGAGAATTAGCATTTCAGAGCGTCTTGCTAAATTCTTATCCTCGAATCTTTCTCTTATCAACTTAAGAAAATCTTCAATTCGCGTTTGCTGCGAATACTCGACCATAGAGCTGCATCCCGCCTCCTTTTGCTCCGAGATGGCGAAGCTCATGGCGTCGCCTCCCATGCATGAAGTTGCCATTAATACCCTGTCCTAGTATGGGATTCGCTGCCCATACACATAGGTTTCAATTGCTGCGGCCCAATGCAGAACGCTTTCTTCTTTCTTTCATTATAGGTCCACGGCCGGTCTCCTGAGGAAGTTTGTCTTTTGGATCCCCAATCTTCTTCTTCCCTTTCCTGTCATCATCGCCATCGTCATCTCCATCTCCTCCGTTGCCTCTAGCTCCCTTTACAATCTTTTCTATGACTTCCGGGGTAAAGGTCTTAGTAACGTGGTCATCCAAGGCCTTGATGTAAGTATGAACATGATGGTCAACGTCCTTTGCTGACTTTTCCAAGAATTCATTCCAGACATTTTCGAATTCAACCCGATGTGTTTCAACTCTTTGTAGGGCCTGATGTATTAGGCTCATATCTAGTCTAGTGTTGAGGACTGCCGCTCTTAGTAGGGCGAGTTGGTCTTCTGTTTCAGCGGGTTGTTCTTTTTGTGCTTCTAGAGCCCTTTGCAGTTTTTCTCCTTCTGCCTGAAGCCTCTTTCTTTCTTCTATTTCTTGCCTCCTCACTGTTAACATTCTGCTATTCAGCTCCGCCTGTTTCTCTGCTATCATCAGGTTGCGTTCGACTGGGTCTGTTACCGTGGCCATCTTTGTGACGAACGCCTGCTTTTCTTCTTCAGTTTCCTTTAGCGGCTCACTGGAGTAATAGAAATGACCAACCCAGTCCAGTGGTTCGACTGGGAGCCGGGCCGCTGCAGACTTGCTACTTTCAGGTATATCAAGGTGATGATGACGCTGCAATGTTTCCTCCTCCTGTTCCTCTACTTCACTTTCTTCTATACTCTTCAATTCTTCTTCCAATTCTTTCTCCATCTTCTCGTTCATCTTCCTCTTAACTTCTTCTTCTTTCTGTTTCTTTTTGGCTTCCTTTTCCTTTTTCTTCTCTGCCAGCCTGCGGTCAATTTCTGCTTGCTCCGCAGGTGTGGGGCCTGGTTTCACTGTCCCTGACTGCATAAACGTGCGGGACGAGCACACACGTCCGAATCCCAACGGGAACATGAGCCGGAACAGCGGCCCCATCAAGACAGAAAGGGCCAACAGGCCCTGGATGGGATAGTCATCCATGATGACTACCGGCACAGGGGACCCTCCGCCGGATCACCAAGATACTATCCCACTTACAGACTCAATTCTTGATCTGCGGTGAATGGAGTATTGTACTCTTTTTTTTTTTTTTTTTTGATTGTAGAAGGTACAATAGATCAAGCTAAGACAACCTTACGACTTGGATATGCATACTCTTTCCTTTTTTGGTATGCTGGCTGGCTCTCTGAATCAAACCTTTGGCAATGTGTTTCTGCTGTCTTGTTTCCCCTTGATATATTCAGCCTCCTGATGAGTCGGTGAAACTCCGACGAAACAGTTTGTCACAGCCCCTCGTTTGTTGTCCTCTTCTCTCTCTCTGCCTACGGTTTTACCGGGCAGTTCTGTTTGTGACGATATATATATATTTTCTTTTCTTTATACTAACTTGCTGGGTGTCTGATGCAGGTATGGAGTACAGCGCAGAAGATCAGATGCAAATAGTCAACCCGGCAGAATTACTTTGCTCAATACTTTCTTTCTTTCGGGCTTAACTGGCCCTGTACATGCTTATCATTATGTCTGCATTGCCTGGTACATGCAATCTGACGTGGCATATAGCCACTTCCCACATCAATCCTTAGTCCCTGATGACGATACCCAGCCTGCCTATCGGGAGGAGTAGGAGAGAAGTCTACTCCTACTCGCAGAACACTGGACCGCCTAATCTAGTGTGACCAGGCCCTGACACATCGCACTTGGACCATCTAGACTCTAGAGATCCAGACTTMGACTCCAGACCAGCAGCAGTCASCTTCAGAGGGTCAGAGAGAGAAAAGGTAGGGGACACACACATACATGCAGGTTCAGGGAAAGGAGGTGCTTCYCTCTTCTTGAAGATACCGCCGATGATGCTCCACGACGCTCCGCAYGCTCCAGGTAAGTAGACTTTGCCACTTCTTCTTCGGCCTGCTTCCCCCACCATCYAACACCTCTTCTCTTCCTCCTTCACTATGGGCAGAAGCAAAGATCAACCAATATAGGATGAGCATTTATGCAGCGGAAGTCTGATAACGAACTGACTCACATAGACTGACTCACATAGACTGACCTAGGTGGCATCACTCCACACACATACAATCATGAGATGGTGGGGTCTGGGTCATGCATAGACGATACCCAGATCCCGTACACACATNACATCAGATGCACATCTCCTGGTGAACAGGTAAGTCCTTTAACAATGCCTTTTGCTTTAGATTTAGATGTGCCTGTTGATAGAGAACTTGACCTTCGACCTGCTTTCACGTTTCTGAGCTCTGGCGAGATACCCTTTCACGCAGCTTTACTTTTACAAGGCCCATGCTGCTTTACTTTTACAAGGTCAGAGGCCTACATCGGGTAAAGGCCCTTTTACTCTCGCCGGCCTACTTTCGAAGTCCTCTGAGAATCATTTACCTATCAAGGATATGAATCCCTCTCTTTGCGCTTTCGTATGCAGACACAATATGAGGTGCAGAATCTAACAGTTCCTCTCTTGTAAACCAACGATCTTCACTAGGATCCTGGTATGCAAACCTCACCTTATATTGTCGTTGTGGTCTGCCTCTTCGTCCAGTGTGGTAAGTACTTTCTGCAACAATTTTATCCACGTCAAACTTCCCATCCATACTTGGAGGTATCGCTGATCGGCGACTTGGAAAGAGCTCATTTGTAACACAAGGTAAGAGCTTGGACGCATGGAACACTGGATACGTACGTAGATGTGGAGGAATCTCAATGACATATGAAGGACCATCCACATCTCCAATTACATCTAGAACTTGCCAAGGTCCCCTGTAGGTGGGTAGAAGCTTCTGAGAGATGTTTTCTTCAGGAGCAAACTCTTTAGACTTCACCCAAACCAAATCTCCTACAGCAAATTGAGACGGTCTTCTGTGTTTATTTGCCTGTTAAATCATCTGATGTTGTGCTTGGAGTATGTTTTCTTTTACCTTCTCAATGTCTTTCTGATACTGGACTGCAAATTCACTAGTCCCTATAGGAAGCTTATGTACTTGATCCGGGTTCAATCGATCAATGGGTCCACGTGGACGCCATCCCAGATGTAACTCCATAGGAGTCTTACACGTAGATAGGTGTACAGAGTTATTGTAGGCACTAGCAACTTTAGGCAGATGTTCATCCCAATCAATCTGATCGGGACGGATGTACATGCGTAGAGTTTGCTGCAAAATCTTGTTCATCTGCTCAGTCTGGCTATTAGTCTCAGGATGCCTGCCTGATGACATAGTCAACTTAGAGCCATATACATTCATCAGTTGCTGCCACTGTTCACTTGTGAACCTGGTGTCTCTGTCACTCACGATAGTTAAGGGATGTGGAAAGTCTTTTACCCAATGGTTAAAGAACTCCCGAATTACCAAATGAGTCTTTGCTTCCGAAGGCAAAGCTATAAAAACAGCATACTTCGTGAACCTATCCACTATGACCATTACTTGCGTTTTCCCACTTCTGCTTTTCACCTTAGTATCCATGAAATCTATAGAGACAGAGTCTCTAGGGCCTGTAGGGATAGGCAAGGGCTTAAGTAGCCCAAGGGGCAATTGCGTGGTGCTTTTATTTCGTTGGCATACCTGACAACCTTGCACATACGCGATACAGTCTGCTTTCATCCGAGGCCAGGTGTAGGAACGCAATAAAGTCCCATAGGTCTTTTTCCACCCAAAATGGCCTTCTGTATCATGGCATTCCCCCAAGATCATACTTCTGATCTCTTCATTATTGGGTATACACAGCCTATCGTTCACATCAGTTCAAACTATAGACCCTGAGCTACTTTATGATCGGGAAACTCTGCTGACTTTTCTTACACTAGCTTAATCATGGTTCCATAAACAGGATCAGAGGGATACGCATTCCTAATCCTTCCTTGTAGGTCAGCACCCACATCTAAATAAGTCACAATAACACCGAAAAAGTCTGATCTACGACTTAGTGCATCAGCAACAACGTTATACTTACCCTTTACTGGCTTCAATTCAAAATCAAACATATCAATCTCCGCAGCCCATTTTGTTAACTTATGTGTCATTCGAGCTTGCGTTTTAAGCCAGCGAAGCGTTTCATGGTCGGAGTATACCTTAAAATGCCTTCCGAGAAGATAGTGTCGCCAATGATTGAGAGCCTCACGAAGAGCATACAACTCTCTTTCATACGTCGAGGCGGCTACTTTCTCATTAGGCAACCGGCAAGACATAAACTCCATAGACCTGTATCCATGCCCGTTGTCTTGCTGGAGTACAACACCTATACCATATTGACTAGCGTCGGTCGTGACTACGAAAGGTAATGAAGGGTCGACCACTTTCAAAACCGGGTAATTGATCAAACACTTCTTCATACGCTTGAAAGACATCGTGCAGTTTGAATCCCATTTCCAGATTACCTCTTTCTTAAGCAACTTGCGAAGGGGAGCAGCTATTATCGTAAAGTGCTTTACAAACTTGCGATAGTAGTTGGCTAACCCAAGGAACAACCGCAACTCAGTTAAAGTGCGGGGGTTCGGCCAATCTCTGATTGCTGCTATTTTGGCGTCTTCCGGTTTGACCCCATCTCCATCAATCATGTCCGAGGTACAATACCTAACGCTTAGCCCATTCACACTTATTTGGGTTTATCTTGAGTTTTGCTTCTCGTAATTTGTTTAGCACAAGTCGAAGGTGCTCAGCATGTTCCTTTTCATCTTTGCTAAAAATTAAAATATCATCTAGATAAATCACAACAAACTTGTCAAGCCACTCACGAAATAGTTCGTTCATTGTTCTTTGGAAAGTGGCAGGGGCATTCGTGAGACCAAAGGGCAGAACTATAAACTCATAGTGCCCATACCTTGTCCTGAAGGCAGTCTTGTGTTGGTCTTCCGGCTCAACCTCAATCTGATGGTAGCCGGATTTCAGATCAATCTTTGAAAAGATTTTGCAACCCTGCACGTGATCCAGGAAATCGTCTATTCGCGGTAATGGTTCGGCATTCTTTACGGTTATATCATTTAATCTTCTATAGTCTATACACATTCGAATGCCGCCATCCTTCTTAGGTACAAAGAGCACAGGCGCACCATAGGGTGAGGAGCTAGGTCTTATCCAACCATTTTTCAGCAACTCATTGAGTTCGGTTCGCAATCCATCCAATTCAAGGGCGACATATGATAGATAGGCCCCTTCGGGGGCGCTCTCCCTGGAATGATATCAATGCGGTGGCGGATTGGTCTTTCCACCACACCGCTTGGGGCTTCAGCCACATCCGCAAACTCTTTCAGGATCCTCTCAATCTTCTGAGACCTGACTTCTTCCTTAGTTTCTCCTTCCTTTACTGGGCGCACATATGCAATGAAGACTTGGTCATACAAGTTATGTTTCTTAATATGGCGAGCGAACGCTGGGGCACTCATGCAACAGTGAGCTAGGCTGCTTTCCTTTCCGGATTCATGATAGAGGCGAATTTTCTTCTTACCTCCTTGCGGACTTGGGAGCCAACATTCATGCTCTCTCAACTTCAGATCCGCATTTGCAGCCTCACCCCAATCCATTCCTAGCAACACATCAAAGGGCAAGTTATCCTTCACCAAGAAGGTGAGAGAGTGGAGAACACGTTCCACCTTCCCCTCTGCCTCGAGCCGAAAGTATACTTGAACCCCCTCGACGTATCGATCCATGACTGTTTCACTTCTATTAGCTAACGTACTCACAATGGGCTCGTTTAACTTCTTAATTTGAAGTCCAAGACGCAGTTTCTACAAACCTTTTTTACTAATATAGTTGCGTGTAGACCCGCTGTCTATCATACCTCCTACTCTCACTCGATTTATTTCCAGATCTGCAATTATTAGCTGTCGTTTCCTTTTTCGCATTTCAGTCTAGGCACGGCAACGAGCGGCCAACTCATCACCCACGCCAGCGAGGGATCCATCTAGAGAGATGCATACGTTTGCCACCTCTGGACAGTGCACTAGATGGGGACTTCCTTCCTCTTCAGTTTCTGCCATTGGCGCCTTCGAATGGGAGGATTCTGATTTTTCCAACATTCGAAGCCCCGATAGAGGCAACTGGCACCTCTACTGGCCGTTCCCTTTTGCCCCCCTATAGTTAGGGCAATAGGGGACAATGTGGTCGGGGTCCCCACATTTGAGGCATTGGGCTGCCTTCTTCCTTTCGGCCCAAACTTTTTCTGTGATTCCCAATTCTTTCCAAGGCTCCCCTTCGGATAGACCTGGATGTGGTGGGTACGGTTTATCCCACTTGTTATACCATGAGCCTCTTCCTCTACCCCAGGTGGAGTAAGAACCACGGCCACCTTGCGAGGGACCATTTCCCCTTCCTCCCACGTAGTGGCTTCCTTCACCACCACCCCTCTGGGTGCCGAATCCTCGTCCACCACGGYCGCGACCTCTTCCTCGGCCACGCCCTCTTCCTTGACGCCCTCCCCCGCGGGCTGCAACAGCCGCGTAACTCCCCTCCTGAGCTACCGGTCTGTTGGGTTCATCGAGACCATAGTCTACCTGATCCCAGGAGATGGTCTCGGCGCCTCCTTCCTCGAAGGTTAGAAGGAGACTGTCCTTCCCAGGTATGGACCCTGAGATAGTGCGGTTTTGCCATTTCTTTCCCGCTTGCAGATCTTTCCAGTAATGGCAATAGTTCGCCTCGGCGAGGAAGCCGGCGTGATCTATTGCGATCTTGCCGAACTTCTCATATGTCATCCCCTCCTCCTTGGTGCGGGGATAGAGTTGTGTTCTCAGGGGATCCGGGAGGGCTCGTGCAAAAGTATTTAAGATTTGGGCTGGCGTTAATCCATGATCAGGGCATTGCAACAATTCATCCATAGTTGCCTTTAATGCAGAAGTACTCTTCCATTTTCTATCAGGAAGGCTGAGAATTAGCATTTCAGAGCGTCTTGCTAAATTCTTATCCTCGAATCTTTCTCTTATCAACTTAAGAAAATCTTCAATTCGCGTTTGCTGCGAATACTCGACCATAGAGCTGCATCCCGCCTCCTTTTGCTCCGAGATGGCGAAGCTCATGGCGTCGCCTCCCATGCATGAAGTTGCCATTAATACCCTGTCCTAGTATGGGATTCGCTGCCCATACACATAGGTTTCAATTGCTGCGGCCCAATGCAGAACGCTTTCTTCTTTCTTTCATTATAGGTCCACGGCCGGTCTCCTGAGGAAGTTTGTCTTTTGGATCCCCAATCTTCTTCTTCCCTTTCCTGTCATCATCGCCATCGTCATCTCCATCTCCTCCGTTGCCTCTAGCTCCCTTTACAATCTTTTCTATGACTTCCGGGGTAAAGGTCTTAGTAACGTGGTCATCCAAGGCCTTGATGTAAGTATGAACATGATGGTCAACGTCCTTTGCTGACTTTTCCAAGAATTCATTCCAGACATTTTCGAATTCAACCCGATGTGTTTCAACTCTTTGTAGGGCCTGATGTATTAGGCTCATATCTAGTCTAGTGTTGAGGACTGCCGCTCTTAGTAGGGCGAGTTGGTCTTCTGTTTCAGCGGGTTGTTCTTTTTGTGCTTCTAGAGCCCTTTGCAGTTTTTCTCCTTCTGCCTGAAGCCTCTTTCTTTCTTCTATTTCTTGCCTCCTCACTGTTAACATTCTGCTATTCAGCTCCGCCTGTTTCTCTGCTATCATCAGGTTGCGTTCGACTGGGTCTGTTACCGTGGCCATCTTTGTGACGAACGCCTGCTTTTCTTCTTCAGTTTCCTTTAGCGGCTCACTGGAGTAATAGAAATGACCAACCCAGTCCAGTGGTTCGACTGGGAGCCGGGCCGCTGCAGACTTGCTACTTTCAGGTATATCAAGGTGATGATGACGCTGCAATGTTTCCTCCTCCTGTTCCTCTACTTCACTTTCTTCTATACTCTTCAATTCTTCTTCCAATTCTTTCTCCATCTTCTCGTTCATCTTCCTCTTAACTTCTTCTTCTTTCTGTTTCTTTTTGGCTTCCTTTTCCTTTTTCTTCTCTGCCAGCCTGCGGTCAATTTCTGCTTGCTCCGCAGGTGTGGGGCCTGGTTTCACTGTCCCTGACTGCATAAACGTGCGGGACGAGCACACACGTCCGAATCCCAACGGGAACATGAGCCGGAACAGCGGCCCCATCAAGACAGAAAGGGCCAACAGGCCCTGGATGGGATAGTCATCCATGATGACTACCGGCACAGGGGACCCTCCGCCGGATCACCAAGATACTATCCCACTTACAGACTCAATTCTTGATCTGCGGTGAATGGAGTATTGTACTCTTTTTTTTTTTTTTTTTTGATTGTAGAAGGTACAATAGATCAAGCTAAGACAACCTTACGACTTGGATATGCATACTCTTTCCTTTTTTGGTATGCTGGCTGGCTCTCTGAATCAAACCTTTGGCAATGTGTTTCTGCTGTCTTGTTTCCCCTTGATATATTCAGCCTCCTGATGAGTCGGTGAAACTCCGACGAAACAGTTTGTCACAGCCCCTCGTTTGTTGTCCTCTTCTCTCTCTCTGCCTACGGTTTTACCGGGCAGTTCTGTTTGTGACGATATATATATATTTTCTTTTCTTTATACTAACTTGCTGGGTGTCTGATGCAGGTATGGAGTACAGCGCAGAAGATCAGATGCAAATAGTCAACCCGGCAGAATTACTTTGCTCAATACTTTCTTTCTTTCGGGCTTAACTGGCCCTGTACATGCTTATCATTATGTCTGCATTGCCTGGTACATGCAATCTGACGTGGCATATAGCCACTTCCCACATCAATCCTTAGTCCCTGATGACGATACCCAGCCTGCCTATCGGGAGGAGTAGGAGAGAAGTCTACTCCTACTCGCAGAACACTGGACCGCCTAATCTAGTGTGACCAGGCCCTGACACATCGCACTTGGACCATCTAGACTCTAGAGATCCAGACTTCGACTCCAGACCAGCAGCAGTCACCTTCAGAGGGTCAGAGAGAGAAAAGGTAGGGGACACACACATRCATGCAGGTTCAGGGAAAGGAGGTGCTTCCCTCTTCTTGAAGATACCGCCGATGATGCTCCACAACGCTCTGCACGCTCCAGGTAAGTAGACTTTGCCACTTCTTCTTCGGCCTGCTTCCCCCACCATCCAACACCTCTTCTCTTCCTCCTTCACTATTCCTCCATCACCACTTCTCCTCGCCGGCCTTGATCATGCAAGCGCTATGAGTGTAGCGAGCATCTGCTGCGATACCAAAAATTGCATGGGTCCTGGGGACCATCTCACGCGAGTGTGTACATGTCATGCATCATCCTCACACACAATGATCAATAGTCTCCAGTCATAGACAAAGGTGGATGAGAAGAGGACCGAGTTTCACAGCTTATATTATCAGAAATATGATTACAAAGTGTTTCAAAGTTCCCCTGAGTCCAGCGCTCATCAGCGCAACACAAATCTCTTGTCAAYTCATCAATAYGACTTCCAAGGCATCAGCGCTACTCCTGCAGACTGTCTCCAAGTCATCAATGTGGTCACAACTCTTCAGCGCCACCTCTGCAGTTCACATCCAACTCAGGTAAGTATCTTCCATAATCAAACCTTGAATGAACACTCCCTGTCTCAGTCTCTTCCTCCCTCCTATGATGCATACACACTCTTCATTCATGAGGATCTACTCTGAATACTACTCATGGCTAAATACTAACCCTCTACTACTAGTACTAACTCGCTGGGCAGCTATGGCTGCAGCACTTCCAGCGTACAGGCTTCTTCCCTCACTCAGCGCATCTTCATCCTCCAGCGCTGCTCCTCCTGACTTAGYRCACAAGTGCACCAGCACTTCCACGCAGAAATAGCCAGTGGAGATCTGGCGAGGAATGAGGCAGGCAGCTTCCTTTATAGCGCTGGCCACTCCTCGCTGGGTYTGCATTGGCTTAGTTCAGCCTTTCCTTTGTCCCAGACCTTGCATTGCATGTGTCCCAGTATAGTCCCAATGAGGTTCAACTGCTGYTGAGGCMTCTCGGCCTAGATTTGGACTTCAAAGTCTGGATCTGGACTGTCCCCTTGACTTAGACCAGAAYTGGGACTGTACCTATTGACTTTACTTTYGGACAGGCACAACTCTRGACRAACAGACACATTTACTGCCTGAACAGACATTTTCCTTTGCACGAACAGGTACACTGTCTGCACGTACAGACACACCCTTACCCGAACAGACATCAGATGCACATCTCCTGGTGAACAGGTAAGTCCTTTAACAATGCCTTTTGCTTTAGATTTAGATGTGCCTGTTGATAGAGAACTTGACCTTTGACCTGCTTTCACGTTTCTGAGCTCTGGCGAGATACCCTTTCACGCAGCTTTACTTTTACAAGGCCCATGCTGCTTTACTTTTACAAGGTCGGAGGCCTACATCGGGTAAAGGCCCTTTTATTATCCCCAGGTACTCGTGAATTTGCAGTTTCATATGAAGACTAGATGACCCGTTGTGGCTTCGCCCGCAAAAACAGAAAACTAAAAAGCACAAAAGAAAGAAAAAGCATAGGGAACTGCCCTATCATATGCTGCTTCTTTCACAAAAACAAAAAGAAGAGCCTGAGAGCAGACAGAAATCCGCATGCAAGAAATAGGAGGGAATACCACTGAACTTTTTTTGTTTCTTTATCTGTGAGTGTTTTGTTTAGGACGCCGCTACCTTTGCAGCATCGTTTTTTTTTTGTGCTGTGCAAGAACTGTGAACTTTTATGAGAAAATCCTGTCCGTTGTCCCGTTGACATTTTTGCTTAAGATTCCGATTCAGACTTTTGTTTGCTATGTTATCTGAATATGTTTGTGAGAAAGCGATCTTGCATGTATGCCCCGTGCTTGCTTGTCGAGTTTTGACTGTGTGTGTGCAAGTGCATGCGCGTGTGGGTGAGTCTCAGTTTGGTCGGCTCCAAAACTCTTATGTGTGCAAGTGCATGCGCGTGTGGGTGAGTCTCAGTTTGGTGGGCTCCGATGATATCATTGATGATTGCCCCAGGGAAGTCGTTGGAAGTCGCCTCCAACTATAAGAGTGCCACTGATGTGAAGCAGGTTTTGCATTGTATGAATGAAACAATCAGCATTCGATCTGCTTGGCAGTTGCGGGAGTAGCATTGACATGGGAACAATAATGTCGAGTGTGCATCTTGGAACATTTCCTGGAAGGCACGAGGCAAAGAAGAAACGATGTAGCACGTGCCCCCCCCTTCTCTCTCTCTCTCTCTCTCTCTCTCTCTCTCTCTCTCTCTCTCTCTCTCTCTCTCTCTCTCTCTCTCTCTCTCCCTCTC
>BFEA01000461.1:348668-363384 GCA_003427395.1 Chara braunii | reverse complement strand
ATAGAGAGAGAGAGAGAGAGAGGGTAGGAGGGAGTCGTACAGAGAGAGAGAGTGGTAGAGCACCAACGCACGTAGAGCACAGATCACCAAAGCACGTTCACCAACGCACGTAGAGCACCGATCACCAACGCATGTTCACCAACGCACGTAGAGCACTGATCACCAAAGCACGTAGAGCACACATAGAGAGAGAGAGAGAGAGAGAGAGAGAGAGAGAGAGAGAGAGAGAGAGAGAGAGAGAGGGTAGGAGGGAGTGTCGTCGTGTGCCGTAGAGAGAGGGAGAGCGTAGGGTAGGAGGGAGTGCCGTTGCATGCCGTCGCGTGCTGTAGCGTGCCGTAGTGTGCCGTCGCGTGCCGTAGCACCCGAGACGGTTGAGAAGTCGGCCTCTTCGAATGGCGGGCACATATACAGCCCTTCGAAGGGCGATTTTACGGCTGGGCGCGGGCGCTCGTTCAGAAGGGCCGTTTGGGCGGGCCGAACCGGTATCGCACGGCCCAGATTGCTATGGAGCTGAGTGGCCGCTGACTCTCGCCTACTTGAGGGCAACCCTTAAGTTGCCAAGTGTCTCCCTTGAATCAGATTTCAGGTGCGAGTGCCTCTCACTGTCGCCTCTCTCAAATCGCCGCATGAAGTCTCCTCGAAATGTCTCGCCACCCTAATCTCACTCTCAAGCATGAAGTCTCCTCGAAATGTCTCGCCACCCTAATCTCACTCTCAAGCAACGTGGTTAGGTTCTATGTCGACCCCACATTACCTAACCAGGTGGGGGCAGCTTCCCTTAGCCACGTTGCCCCACTTCCCTCAACCAACCAACCCTAACCCTAAGTATTGCCCTCAACCACTTAGGTTAGAGTTAGGGCAGCAAAGTCAACTCCCACCGGCAAGTAGAATCCGCTCTGATACCAATGTATGACCCTGGCCAATTTCGAGATACACATCCACCAGAAAGTACAATGCCATCCAATTGCAGAAAGAAATGAATGAACTTGAGAGGAGAGAGAGGATTAGAAGAAGAAGAAGATGTACACCAGCAAGGACAATGACAAGGCTCTTCTTCTTCGCCCAACAATCTCCTCCTCCTTATCTCCCCGTTCTCTTATTCGTACAAGAAATAACAATACAATGTTGAATGACTGGTCCAGAATCAATGTCCGAGTCCCTCTTCTACTGCAGGTATCACTCAAGGTCCACCATAGCCATGGCCGCCTCTCCCACTCTTCACTCTCATAGGCCAAGGCTATGGCGGACTACTAGGCCTTGCCCAGACGTCCAAAGGACAACCCAAATCAACTATGGCTGCTCTAGCTCAGGCCGCCATGCCCAACCCTGCCTTGAAGCTTCTTGGTGTGGCTCTCCCCGGCTGGGGACTTCTTGCTGCAGCGCCCACCAAGGTGATGAAGATGGCTACAAATTCTTCAGCATCGACGGGGGATCCGGCGTTGCACTTTGGTGTTGGAGTCAGATCCTCCTAGGAGATAGGACACTAGTGTAGGGGTAGTGTTAGAGGGGTCAGGAGGACCACATGAGAGGGGGGGTGAGTTCTATTCATCTCGAAGCTCAAGGCCACTCAGGTAAGTGCCTTGCACCTACGGGATGCCCATGTATGTGTGTATGGTATTGATTGTCCTGCTAAGGTACTCTGGTTTCTTTTCCTACTCCTCTGTGGTCTTGATTGTGTGACTGAATGCATGTGATCTACCTACTCACCTGATGGATAGAAAATGAAGTATCTTGATCTAAATGTCGAAGTCTTTCTACAGTGCTTTGTCTTTTCATCCCTGAACGGTTGTAGTCTGTAGGTTCTGCCAGAAGTTGAAATTTCATTTTTCAGTGCAGTAGAGACTGAACTAAGTTCATGTGGAACTCCTCTTGGTTGGGACCTGGATGAGACCTACGTGGGACCCCTAGGGCCGAGTGGGACCGGGCCCCAACAAGAAGAGCCTCTGGACCCAAATCGGTTAGGCATTGGCCTCTTGTCTTCTTGGCTAGGATACGAGTTCATTCTTCTTGGATTAGGACACCCACTGCCGAGGGGATCTTGGCTGAGACGTTGCGCATGTCTTCTGGTTGCACTGTCCGTGGCTTGACTCGCACCCTGTACACCACTCAATTCTCCATTGTTGCATTTAGTTACTCGTTGTCTGATTTGTTGTACGGTCACGGAGCTGGTTAGACTGGACTCGAGAGGACCTCGTATGCTGGATCAAACCTCTCGTTGAGTTTGATTGTTTCTTTTGATTCTGGTGTTCTCTTCTTCCAAAGGAAATGCCGCTCCGACTCGGAGTTCTACCTTCTCTTCTCTGAGCTTTTCAGTATGTTTCTCTGAGTTCATTTCCGATACCCGTGGAGACTCGCAATCTGAAAGAAGAGAGAGAGAGGAGGGAGAGAGAACAGGGAGAGAGGGAAAGTGATCGTCTGAAGTGGGCAAGGACCGGGAAAAGGAGTGTTCGTCCAAGCGAGAGGGGGAGTGAACCTCTTGAGAGTCTAATTGATTCTTTTGCTAACTGGCGGGTCTCTGACCCACCTGTCCATCCTGACAGTCCGAAAATGGCTCAACTAACTTCAGTGCAATGGCGGGCCTTGTTAGATGCAGCCAGTGATGCTGAGAAACCTTATCTGCAAGCACTTTTAGAAAGTGCAATCAAAAGGGAACAGGAGACGGAGAAGGAGAGGAAGGAGACCCTGCTGAAAAGGCAAGTGGCCCTCCTAGAGATTGTTCCCTCACTGACTGAAGAGCAGTGTGGGGAACAGTTGCAGTCCATACTTACAACCCTTGTTCAAATCAGGAACCTTGAGGATCATACCACTCAGATCGCTGAAGTCTTTGCTAAGCTGCAGACACTTCAAGATGATCTGACTGATATGACCCGCAAGTACCATGAATTGGCAAAGGAGGTGGCTGACCTGCGACAAGCCCAAGTGGCCAACTCCCTTCCTCTACCCCCTGGATTTGAAACTGCAATCGAAACTACCTCTGCCCCTCTTATTGTATCTTCTTCCTCGAATGTGTTGGCAACCCCCTCGGAACCTGCGACACGTGCAGATTCCGCTGTTGCTGTAACAAGCAATGAGGCTGGAACTTCTGCAACTGCTGCAGCCCCAAGATCGGAACCAGCTGCTGCTGGTCCCAACTACGCCGGTCCCTATGTGGACCGAAAGGCGGTACAAATGCCGTCTAAATACGACGGCAAGGAAGACATCGAGTCTTGGATCGGCTCCATGAGGGCCTACATTGAGATTCTGGGGACTCAACCTGAGACCCAGGCTGTGATCATGGGAATGAATGTCGAGCCGACCGTGCGGGGCTTCTTGGAAGTCCAAGCAACGCGAGCTGGGGTCCCGAAGACTGCACTAGCAAAATGGCTTAGGGCCACTCCGCTTGCCTCACTCGACGAACTCCTCATCTCCCAATATAGATCCACATGCTGCAGCGAGGGCCAGAAACCAGCTTGACAAAGTCAAGCGCAGCAAGTGGACAGGCTCCATGAAAAGCTTGCAAACCTATCTTAGCAAGTTGTTCGCTGCTCCTAGTTTGGAATTGACTGCTCAGTCTTGCTTAGATGTGGTTAAGGGCGCGATTCCAACTAACTTCACTAATCGCCTGGCCAGGGACTACATTGCATACACTGACTGTCTCACCGTAATGAAGGACATAGTCAGTTTGGAGGTTGTAGACCTCGTTAGCACGGCAGGCAGCAAAAAGCCCATGGGCGGTACACGGTTCAAGGGCAGCAGCCGTTTTGCTGTGCATGACCTGCTGGAGGCCGAAGAAGAAGCCGATGCGGATGACCCCACTCTGGGTGACAACCAAGAACAGGACTCCGATACAGCTTGTTCTTCAGCCCATGAGTCCGATGCAAATAAAGAAGAAGAAAATTTTTCTGCCTTCAAAAAGATTGCCAGTACCAAGGGACCGAATCGGAGTGCCGGGAAAAATTATGTCCAACTTCCCAAGGGAGTCAAGATCCCGCCTAAACCGGAGGATGCGACTACCAAACCTTGGGTTGACCTCCGGATCACTGAGAATGACTGGCGGGGCAGACTCAAGAAAGGGGTTTGCCTGCATTGCCAAAAACCAAATCATAAGGTTCAAGATTGTTATAGGCTGCAGGGACACCAGAATCGGGCGTAGAGTCAGTTTCAGCAAACTGTACAGCAGGGGAGTCCAGTTCTGTTGAAAATCAGCAACCCTCCCTTGAAGCCCAACCATCTACTGAAGACAAGGCTGAGGTAAGTAATGACTTGTATGTCGAGCCTTGGGAGGAGTCTGAGATGGTTGACTTCCACTACCACTTGGAGCATGGGGCTGAGATGAAACAGCAGCGTGCCCAAGGGATAGTGAAGTTGATCTTCTTTAAACTTCTCATAAACCACTGCTATCTCCGTGTGTTGGTTGACTGTTGCGCTACAACTAACTTCACGTCACCACATGGGATACGCAAGGTGGGCTTGGGGATGAAGCAAGTGGTCCTGCAGAACCCTTGCCGGACCCAAGTTGGCAACAAGGAAGTTCTCTTCAACACATGCAGTCAAAGGTGTGCGCACTACCTTTGACAAAGGCAAGACTGTCACCCACGCATTGAACTTCTTTGTCCTTGACAAGTGCCCCTTCGACGCTGTCCTTGGCGTGGGCTGGCTGCAGTCCCAATGCGAATGGACCAAGTGGAAGGAGTCACTCTTCATGGTCAAAGATGCTCAGGGGAACGAGCTTCCTGTCCTCTTGGATGAGAAGCGAGAATCCCCTGTGACTTTTCTGAAAGCTATGCAGTTCTGCAAGAAATGGCGCAAGCACAAGGAGGAAGAACAGTTGTATGTTGCCTTTGTTCGTCCTACCCATGTGCCATCTACTTTTGCGGCTAATATCACTACTACTTTGATTGATGATCCTACTTCTGGTACTTCTACTTATAGCACCTCTATCTCTCTACCCTCTAATAGTCCAAATGATCCTACTCCAGATTCGGTCGTCTCTATACGCGACTTGCGACCGGATCTTGGCGACCCTTTGCTGATCCCCCACCCCCACCTGTCCCACCAGACATCCGAACCCTCCTCGATCGGTTTTTGAAAGTTATGGCCGAGCCACGTGGAGTCCCCATGCGACCGGTCTGACACACCATCGAGTTGGTCGAAGGTGCTATCTATCCAAAGGGTTGTGTGTACCGTATGGGACCTGGCGAGTTGGAGGAACTCCGGCAACAGATCGATGAGATGATTGACAAAGGGTGGATCAAACCTAGTGAATTTGAATTTGGTGCTCCTGTGTTGTTTGTCCCAAAGAAAGGAGGCAAGCTCCGCATGTGTATTGACTATCGCAGTCTAAACCGCATCACAAGAAAGAACGCCTGCCCATTACCCCGCATAGACGATTTGCTTGATGCCGCAGGTGGGTGCAAGGTATTTTTCAAGATCGATCTCAAGTCTGGCTACCACCAGATTGAAGTCGATCCTACGGACCAGCACAAGACTGTATTCAAAACACGCGACGGACCAGCACAAGACTGTAATGCCCTTCGGTCTCATGAACGCACCAGCCACTTTCCAAAGCCTCATGGACAAGGTCCTCCGCGAACAGATTGGCAGGTTTGTGGTAGTGTACCTGTATGATATTCTGATCTTCAGCAAGTCCATGGAGGAGCATCTCAAGCATCTTGAGGAGGTGCTCGCTATCCTCAAGAAGACGCAGCTCCACCTCAGCTTGGAGAAATCCGAGTTTGGGAAGGATAGCGTCATCTATCTTGGGCATCGGTTGTCTGTTGCCGGCCTAGAGCCTGAGGCAACCAAGATTGAGGTCATACGCGATTGGCCTCAGCCCGCGAACATTTGCGAATTGCGTTCTTTCCTTGGTCTCGCGTCGTATTATCGGAAGTTTGTACCCCGTTTTTCTATCATTGCTCGTTTATTGTCACGACTAACCAGTAAAAATGTGCCTTATTCTTGGGATGCCGCGTGTACAGAAGCTTTTCAAGCTCTCAAGGAAGCCTTGGTAAGTTACCCAGTACTCCGCATTGCAGATCTCAGACTAACATTCGTAGTTACTACAGATGCAAGTCAGTATGGAATCGGTGCAGTGCTGCAACAAGATGATGGTGATGGCTTGCGGCCACTCGAGTACTACAACAAACGGATGCCCAGCGTAAAGGTAGCCACTTCCACCTACATGCGCGAACTCTATGCTTTGCGTATGGCGTTGGATCACTGGAAACGTTATCTTTTGTGGCGCCACTTCAAAGTCTTCTCAGATCATGAGACCTTGAAGTGGATCAAAAATGCGAACTACCATGTCCCCTACCTTGCTTCACTGGTTCCATGAGATTGACATCTTGGATTTTGAATTAAGACACAAAAAGGGCTGTTATAATCGAGTCGCTGACGCATTGTCTCGCCACCCTGAGTACATGAGTTGCCTTGTGAAATCCTACGACCTCCGGAAGAAACTGAAGGAGGAGCTCGTAGAGCAGACAGCTAAGGATCCTGAACTTAGTTCCATCCTTCAGCGGCTGCAGGCTGACCCTAGTAGTCAGCCTGATTTCCACGAGTATGGAGGACTAATTTTTCGTCGCTACGGGAACCACGACCGTTTGTGTGTGCCCAACCATGACCCTCTCCGCACGCACTTTTTGGATGTGGCTCATGGCCGGAGCGGACACTTCGGCATGGCAAAAACGTACGCAAATTCGCTGAGACAGTTTGATTGGCCTGGCATGAAAGGGACTGCTGAAAAGTTTGTGGCTGAATGTCAAGTCTGTCAACGAATCAAACCATGCAGACAAAAGTAGATGGGGCTACTTACACCCCTACCCATTCCCGATGGTCTTGGGGAGTTTGTCTCCATCGACTTCACCGACATGGGAAAGGTAAGTAAGAACGGGTACTCACAGGTCATGGTGATTGTTGACCGATTCTCTAAGTTCCTCAATCTGATCCCTTTGCCACCTCATGCCCCAACAGAACTAGTGATTGGTGAATTCCAACAGAAGTACATTCTGCAGTTCAGAAACCCGATGACTCTTGTGAGCGATTGGGATCCGCGCTTCATTAGTACTGAGTGGAAGGACACGTCTCAACTGTGGATCAAATTGTGTATGACATTTGGCCGACACCCCGAAGCCAACGGTTTGGCTGAGGAGATCAACCAGACTGTGTTTCAACTACTTCGCGCTTTGATTATCCCGGATCAAGAAACATGGGATGAAGAGTTGTATTCCGTTAAGGGGTTATACAACAACTCCGTCCACTCCGCCACCGGCATGAAACCCAACAGGCTGCATTACGGTTGGCAGATCCGGAATCCGCTCTCTTACCTATTCCCTGAGCAGCCAGCTGGTTTAACACCTGGCAGGCCTGACTTCAGAGCCAAGTATGATCGCTTGCTCAAAGTTGCCATTGCAGCTATGACCAAGCGACAACACGCCATGATCCATCATGCGAACAAGAAGCGCAGACGTCAAATATTGAAGTAGGAAGCTATGTCTGGGTCAAGATGTCTGAATTCTCAGAAGAAGAGGGAGTCTCACGGAAACTCCTCCCTCTCTATTATGGGCCCTGGGAAGTTTTGGATGTGATTGGTGAAGATGACTTTGGCCCGTCGTACGTTGTAGACGTGCCAGCTCACCTGCGCACATATCCCATGATACATGCATCTAAATTGTATCTCCACCGTGATGCCAAGACATTCGACTACCGCGAAGATATGATCCCTCACGCAATTAAGGGCGGGCATGAGATAGATAGAATCAAACAGCATGTAGGTAAGGGGAGAAACAGACAATACCAGGTTCATTTTATGTATCACCCGTTAGACGATCTGTACTGGATCTCCAAACAGGAACTGCTACACAGCGCACCGCACGTTGTTAAAGCCTACGAGTGCCAAATTGCTGCTAACGCCGCACCAAAGATCTCAGCAAGGCTCCCTGCGGCAGAGTATTCCAGGAATCTCTTTGCCTTGCTCGCCTACGATGCATTTGCCGAGGACTCAGAATGAGTTATTCGCTCGAAGGGACCTCACTCTTGAGGGGGGGTGTAGTGTGATAACCCGTCCAAGCATGGACTGAAACACACAACTGATTTATGAATTTTGCTCATAGGCTCAATGCCCTACTGAGTTCCTGCCTGCTAAGTCTGTGTGTGTGCGTGCTTGCTGGACTGCATGTCTGTCTGAGTGCTGGTTGGCTTGCATGTGTGTGACTGTGCCTATCTGTGCGTTGGTTGGTATGAGTGTGTGTGTGTGGCCCGCTAGGGCACTTGCTCGTTTGTTGGGCCCTCAGGGTCGGTACTTACCTGTGGCCGTGGCTTTGAAGGGTTGCAGCAGGGAAAAAGCACTCAAGTAGCGGGTAGGCCGGTACCGCACCCGACAGGGGGGAATATGCAGGTACCGGATGCCGAGCAGAAAAAGACAAAAGTGGCATTTTTAGAGGCTGGTAGTGTAGGCTAGGTCTAGCGGGTACCAGTCTGCGTCCAGGGCTTGTAGGCGCAATATCAGAGTCTGCAATGATGTTTCCCTCCAAAAGAGGAGGTACCGGTTGCTTAGGAAGGCCAGCGGCATGGAAGTCACCACCCAAGGGGCAAAGCAGGCCGCTATATCTTCAGGCCGGGTGGAAGACCCAGCCTCTTTTTCGGTGTGCAAGTTTGGCGACACACTGGTGGAGCGCTGGCTGGAGCAGCGCTGCTGGGGAGGAAGGAGAAGGACATGAGGGAGGAAGGAGGAAGGAAGGGGGAAGAGCACCAGCGGTACTTACTTGGCTATGGGGGCAGCCATCTTCATCACCTTGGTGGGTGCTGCAGCAAGAAGTCCCTAGCCGGGGAGAGCCACATCGCTTTCTCCACGTCGTGTTTGGGAGGAGTGGCTAAGGAGTCGGTGCTGGCCGAAGCCAATGTTGTTGGCTTCGAGGATATAGTTGAGTGGGCTAAGACCTTGACGTTGAGATAATTTCTCCAAAAGATTAAGGAGAGATTTCTCAATAAAACGACAACCGATAAGGCTTTCGACAAACTCACCACCATTGGCCAGAAGCGTTGGTCTTCGTTTGATTCACTGTCTCGTGAAGTTGATTGTCTTTTGCAGGTACCTAGGTTGAATTTGCAGGATAACCAGGTCCTGTAATAATAGAGATTATTGATGTGATTTCGATTATCTCCTTGTCAAAGGACAATACCGTACCTTACAGGTATTGTAACTATCTCTTGAGAGAAGAAAGATCAGCATGAAATTTTGATAAACATTGTAGTTCCATAAATACCTCAGCTAGGTAATCTCGAGATTGCCTCATTGATAGAAGATTTAGAGTATATATATCTAATCTCTAATTTATAATATAAAGAAGATCTTCTTTATATTCTTTTTTTGATAGTTCTATGTATTATTATGAACTAGTAATTTCATTTGCAATGAGGAATTCAATCAAATTGATTTGTTCATTAAGAAAAATTAGCAAAAAGGTTACAGAACCACCAAAGTAAATTCAATAAAGTATTTTGAAGCTCATGGCAGAGTCAAAGTCTGGTAAGTACAATCACCGGCAGTTCTGCGATCTCGCTCTGCAAAGAGAGCAGATGACCACACAAGTCAAAGGTACGTACGCTTCGGTTGTCAAATCAGGACCGGTTGGTGGGTACGGCAAGCGGGTCCTTTGGCGGCGAAAGCGTCAGGACCATATGCTTGTGCTATTTGACGATGAGACAATTGAGAAGTTACCCCTCGACGAGTCCGAGGGAGGAGGAGGCAATGGCGGCAACGAGTTCGAGAAGGGTGACGTCGCTGTCGTAATTGCCAACAAGGGAGGCCAAAGCCAGTGGAAGAAGAAGAAAAGGCCACGCTCGTTTTCCGAGCATCCCGGCATCGCATTCGGGAGACCATGGGAAAAGATGAACACGACTCGGGAGGAGTGGCACTCCAAAATGGACAATCACCCGTGCCTCAAGTGTAGCACCGTGGGACACGTGATAACCTGTTGCCCACTTATTCGAAACCCAAAAGCGAGCAGCCAGTAGGAGTAACATCTGCTCCTATGGAGTCGAAGGGTTAGACCAAGATAAAGGTAAGGCGCCTACAACCCCTCCTACCACTTCGACTCTCAAGGCGGAGGATGGCACTTCTTCCGCCCGTCGTGCAGACCACCCTGACACAATACTTTGTTCTGTCTCGTTGGACGATTCCCTTGATGAGCTCGGTAATGAACTCATAGCACTACGAAGCTCGTCGGCGAAGAAAGCGAAGTCTAAGGGTTAGTTGATAATTGCGGATATTGAGATTGCGCATACGTGAGTAGGTGCCCTGTTAGATCGAGGATCGACGAGGTCGTATATCTCAGAAAAGGCAATTTGTAAGTTGCATTTGGGAATGAAGGTAAAGAATTTACCTAGACCTATCTATACTGGTTGACAAGAGCACGATCATTGTCTCTCAATATGTCGATCGTGTCAAATGTTATTTCAAGACTAAGGAAAAAAGATTTTACATGAAGTATCCTTCCTAATTGAGAATAATTTACCCTTTGACATAATTCTGGGTATGGATTGGCATGAGGAAGCCGACCCAGAAGTTAAGTTCAAAGATAAAATTGTCAAACTCAAGGACGAGAAGTCTGAACTGCGTGCTATTAAGTTATATCATAGGTCTGGCTCTAACTCTACTCTGTCTTTCTGTTGTATGAGTTACCCAACTTTTCGATTAATGGTAGTAAAGAAGAAGTTGGATCAGGAGGTGATGATGATGTTTATCAAGCGAGTTGGTGAGTGTTCCTTATCCTATCCACCTTCTATCGAGAAACTTCTTGACGAATATAAGGATTTGCAAACTGAGCCGACGAGAATCACTGAGGGTGCTATCAAGCACACAATCGAGATCATTCCCGGATGCAAGATTCCCAAGGGTCCCAGGGAGCTTGAGGAACTTCGGAAGTAGTTGCAAGAACTTACTGACAAGGGATGGATTCGCCCTAGCTCATCTCCTTATGGTGCGCGTGTCTTATTCGTGCCTCAAAAGGAAGGTGAACTTCATTTATGTATTGACTACCGCGGGCTGAATTTCGTCACTGTTAAAAACGGGGAACCTCTTCTGCACATTGACGATGTATTGGATTAATTGCAGGGGTGCAGGTATTTCAATAAGATTGATCTCAAGTCAGGGTACCACCAGATTGAGGTAGCTCCTGAGGATGAACACAAGACGGCTTTTCGAACCAGGTATGGTCACTACGAGTTCGTGGTTATGCCCTTCGGTCTGACCAATGCACCTGCGACCTTCCAAAGGTCAATGAAAGAGTTATTCCATCAATGGCTTGACCAGTTCGTAGTAGTCTATCTCGATGGCATTCTAGTGTATAGCAAAACACTAGAGGATCATGAAAAACACCTACGAATGGTTTTGCAGAAGTTGCGCGAGGGCAACTTCGAACTGAATCCGAAGAAGTATGAGTTTGCTAAGCCTTAAATTTTGTACTTGGGGCATATAGTAAACGAGGAAGGAGGCCTGAAGAAAAGAAGATTACAACAATCAGAGATTGGCCACAACCTAAGACTATAACTGAACTAAGGTCTCTCTTAGGACTAGCTAGCTATTATAGGAAGTTCGTCAGAAACTTCTCCTTGATAGCTGCTCCTGTGAGGAGATTACTGAAAAGGGAAAAACCTTGGTTGTGGGACAAAGACTGTGAGTCGTCGTTTAAAAAATTAAAACATGCTTTGACTCGCTACCCTGTCTTAAAGATTGTTGATCCTTCTCTTCCTTTCATTGTCACGACTGATGCAAGTCAGTATGGGATTGGGGCTGTGCTACTGCAGGATGACGGTAAGGGATATAGACCTATTGAGTTATGTTGAAAAGACTTCGGTTAGAAAACGTAGTCGACTTTACGTATGAAAAGAAATTGTATGCCTTAGTAGCTGCGCTAGATACTCAGAAGCACTACTTGTTAGGGAGGCATTTCACTGTCTACTCTGATCACTCTACATTGAAGTGGATTAAGACTCAGCCCAACTCCCCGACAAGTTGGTAAGGTGGTTCGCATTCCTTGACACATTTGACTTTGAGGTGAAAACCGTCAAAGGTAAGAATCTAACGCGGTTGCGGATGCTTTGTCCAGGCGTGCAGATTTCTTTGGAACTATCGTCTCCTATGTGATGACCCGTCCATACATGGACTGAAACACACAACTGATTTATGAGGTTTGCCCATAATAGACTGAATGCCCTGTTGAGTTTCCCACTCCAACCCCTCAATGCACGGTCGTGCACCTACGGTGTCGAGCGCATCGGTCCGTCACCGCACAAGGCAACGCGGGACCCTCCCGACCGCGTCAGGCAGGAATTGGTTTGTGCCTTCGTCGCGAATATACATGATGGAGCTTCCGCAAGCCGCTCCGGCCGAGTGCGCCAGCCATACCTCTCGCGAGCCCCTACGACAGGATAAGGCCTACGCGAGGAGTTGTCACCTCCCTTCGGTGGGCGTATCCGCTGCAATCGCAGAGGTGGACCAGCCGAGGGCGTTTCTCGTTCGCTGTAGCATAGGGGGTACGCACGATAATACGCCTTTATCGGACCCGCACGTGAACCGACATCTTGAGGGGGCTGAGGTCCCAAGCGCGACTCGGCGCCGGTCGACCAGGACGCATCCCACACTCCACGCGCACACCAGTCTAAAGAACATAAAAATAAAAACATGCACATGTACATATATACGAAACGACACAAAACAAATGGCGCGATAACACTCCTAGTCCCTTAGTAGTCATCCCATGTGGGCGTCACGCGCGAGGCTTAGTATAAAACCGCGCGGAAGCAAGGCTAACTCATATTGATTCGCAATGCAAGCATACACTACCAGTCGCGATGATGGCGTACTATGTAGTACCCATGCTTATGCGGTCCTCGTTAATCTCGAGGGTCGCTCTCGACACTCAAGTGTCGGTTGACACGCGCCTTGAGGGATTGATCTTTTGACGCTGGACAAGCACCAAGTGCGGTTGAAATCCACACCCTCGTGTGCACCCTGTGGAGAGTGGGTGGTACACAGGTTGATACCTGTGGTGGCAATCGTCTCTTATGGCCTTGGAGACTAGCTCCTTCACCTAGGGCCTGGAGAAAAATCAAGGGGTTTGACTTTGATGGCTGCCACGGACTACAACGTCCAACCATAAGATTCTTAAAAAAACAAAAGGATAAAATGAGATTTCCCTTTTCTCTCAAAAACATAATCTGTTTAGCCCTTACGCACGGTCACATTAGGCCGCGCAAAAACACTCAAGACATATATATTCACCTATATATAGAGGGTTATTAATATATGACGATCACTTCTCACAGTCACAACGAGACTCTTCTCAGCCATATATCGTCACAAACAGTATGTGAGCGCAGACAGTCAAATCCGAAGTCCGAATCACAAAGCATACCTGCAATCAAATCAAAGATTCAACCAAAAAAACCCATGCACTACACGGGGTCAACTTCAACCATTCTCTGCGCTCACACCCCTTGCTTTTAGCCATACAAGCCTCACTCTTTGTGCAACTCTCAAAATAAAATACTCGGTACTTTTCTTTAAATGGCCATTCAAATAAAGTTCGGGCGAAAACACAACAAAACAGTTCAAATCACAAGGCTAAAGCCTTTAGGTTGAGTGGCAAGAGTGGATTGGAGTTGAGTCGTAAACCGACGAATCGGCAACCGACCTGTTATCAGTGATAACAGAATGTGATCCTTGTAGGACCAAGCTGAATCTAGCCCAAATCCTGAATCAATCGATCAAGAGGACCTGTAACACAAGATAGGCCAAACCCAAAGCTAAGTCTATAAGTTCATGGAGAATGATCTTCATATCACGATCTCACTCAAATCATCCTATTTAACTAAGCCTAAGTCTACCTGAAACGATATTCACCAGTTCGAAGTAGCTGATGCAGGACCCAGGGTTCGATCCCTAGTTCCCCAACTTACCTGTAAACAATATCTGTGACAACTTGAAGAATTGAACCTGCGACCTGTAGGACCGCCAGTGGTAAGTAGGTCTGTCGTTGGTCTTTAGGTAGCCAGGATTTGATCCATAGACCTGTAGAGTAGAAGTCCAGCTGCAGTCCTTCTAGAAGGTTGGCAAGTGGTCAAGTGGTGTGACTAAAGCAAGCCCATGTTGGRGACGAGGACAAGTGGCAAGGGCAAATAGTAGGACCCCAGTGCAACTGCACTGCGTCRTAGGGTTGTCACTATGTAGTCATGGGAAAGTCTAGAAAGTACCAGTCCGGTCCAGCAAGTACCACGGGGGGGACTGTGTGCATCATGGGCCAGGGATACAAGGCAGACCAATGCAACACARAAGTATAAATCAAGAGGCTGCGYCCAGCCATTCATTCATTCCTGCGGAAGCTCTGCGGAAGCGCTGCTCGGGCGTCTTGTGCAAGGGAGGTCTGCAGATGGCCTGAAGACGAAGTGGGCAGAAGTTAGTGATAGGCTAGTTAGCTGTTAGTGGCCATGCGCCATAGCCATAGACAGTTAGTGAGTGTGTATGTGTGTGTGCAGTGGTTGGCGTGCATGGTGTCCAGGGTGATCCGGAGTCGAGTTGCGTGTGAACTCTGAGTCGAACGTGTAAGTGAGGGCGCCCAGCGCCATAGCCAACTGAAGTAAACTTGGATTTGAGTTGAGTTGCAAGCTACCATATCTCCGAGTTTGAGTTGGGTGCACAGCGCCAAGTTATTCTCATCTGTTGCATGCATGTTTGAGT
>BFEA01000461.1:324524-335732 GCA_003427395.1 Chara braunii | reverse complement strand
CCCAGATTTATACTAAGTCAGATATGAAAGCAGAATTAATATCTAACTCTAAAAAGTCAAATTCTGTCTAACTCTCTGAATTAGTAGAATTTTGGGCAGCACTCCCTTTAGAAAGGGAGACTTCCCAGATTTATACTAAGTCAGATACGAACTCGAACAACAGCTCGAGCTCAACTTTTAGACTGAATTTAACTAACTCCTTAATTTTGCAGAAATTTCCGTAGCACTCCTTCTAGAAAAGTGCTCTCCCGAAATTTATACAAAGCGAGGTTCAGAATTTGAGAATAACTTTGACTTCTCAAAGTCCAATTTTTGTCTAACTCCCTGAATTAGTAAAAATTTGGGCAGCACTCCCTCTAGAAAATGAGACTTTCCATATTTATACTAATCCATATATGGAAAAGACAAGCTGAACTCTGACAAGTCAAAAGTTGACTCACTTCTTGGATTTGTAGAAATTTCGGCAGCGCTTCCCGTAGGAAAAGTAGCTTGCCAAGATTTATACAAAGCCAAGTATAAGAAAAGATCTGAGAAAATGCAGGAATTGACTCAAGTAAAAAAAAAAAACGTTAGTACAGAAAATGCAGGAATTGACACTAACTCCTATGACTCTAGCACGTGGCGAGCAACTAAAGCAACTACCTATAAAACTGAAACCCAAACAAACTAGCCATCCCATCCAGTCATCTGCAAACCAAACCACCAATGTAAGTACTCTCACCACCCCAAGTTTATTCCATATAGGTAGTTCATGAATCTTCAAGTTCTTGAATCCTTATGCCCATCTTACATAAGACATAAAGTTGGACCATTCGCCATGGAAACAATGCCCAACTTGTCTTTATGATATACACGAACAGGTTGCACAACTACTTCTTTCTTCTTTTGGGCAGGTGACTAGGCCATTCGCCATGGAAACAATGCCTAGTCGCCCTGAGCTGTTTAATATCCAAAAATTTAGTATTTCTCTGACTTTGTTTTCAAAAGAAAGAAAAAAACAAATATGGGCAGGGGACTGAACCATTCACAGTAGAAACAATGTTTAGCTTGCCCAAACTATTTTCACTTATACTTTGTATTTTCCCTTCTCTCTTCTTAATGATATGGCTTAACGCTGGACCGTTCACAGTAGAAAGACTGCCCAGCTGCCAGTTCACATACAAATATACATAAAGTACTTTCTTTTATACTCAGTTTAATTTATGTGCGTGGTTTTCAGGCTAAACCATTCACCATGGAAACAATGCTTAGCCTTAGACAAAAAATCCTCCCTCAGAATAAACAAGAATTTAAACCCCTTCAATCAGGCAAACCCTCAGAGTTGAGTAGAGTAAACAGGTCGTTCACAGTAGAAACAATGCCTGGTCCTCCAGAAAACAACCAAATAAACATAGCAACCAGGCCATTCACAGTAGAAACAATGCCTGGTCCTTCAAAAAACAGCCAAATAAACATAGCCCTGAGCCATTCACAGCAGAAACAATGCTCAGGCTTTGGTTGACCCGGTCAAACGCATGCAGTCTACCTTCCTTCCACCTTCCCCCAATTCATCCTTAGTCTGCTTTCAATAAGAACAAAGTAGAAACTTAGGCTTCACTCTCACACATTCTTTCCAGTTAGTCTGATTGGTCCTGAAGAGAAAACAAAAACCATAGGGACAATCGCATGCATACAGTAGTCATACTGCAGGGGGATAGACAAACATAGGTGATAGTGGGTTATATAGATGAAAAAATAGTATACTTGAAAGTTCCCTGCCTCCAGAACCTCGCCTAGATTCCGACAGAGCTCCCGCAATCGGTGGGTGGACTCCCCACAGAGTCTTGATGCGGGCCTACGGGTTGCAATCCTGCCTGCCGCCTTCCCCTCGTAACCAACAGACTAGACTTAGATTTTGAAAGATAGAAAGAGGAAGGTGTGAGACTCTCAGATCCAGGAAAGGTGCTCTCACACTCGCAGGAGAGGGCCTTGATATCCTGACTCGCCTGAGGGCCCCGCAATGGTAGCCAGAAGCGCGCAACGGCGTGGTCAACACTGAGTCAACTACCGAAGTCAAGCCCGTGACGATCCCCCCGAGTTGCAACAATAACCCTCCGTCAAAGGACTCCGCCTCCCTATACCACACCTTCGTTTCTCATAGCGGAAATGCAGTAAGCACACAGCCCCAATCAATCGTACTCACGCAGTGCAGCAGTCCGTCATAGGCTCACCAACCGCTGCCGCAACAGAAAACACGGTTAGAACAGGTAACCTAACGCATAGCGATGGGTAGCGCCCGCAGCAGTCCGTTGCCGCCTTTATACAAAGTTAGCAACACAACCACCCTTGGTAAACATGGCAACTGCTGCAGTAAGGGCGAGACCAAGGCTAACAGCTGAGCACACAGTAACCGGGCATGCAGTGGTATCGTAACAACGGTATCTGTAGCAGCCAAATTCCCCAACTGGGCCAAACTTTCACAACAACTTAAGCAGCGACGCAGTCTGTTGCCACTCATAGCTACAACCAAGGCATGCATAGGTAAGTTCTCCTTCTCCGGGAGTTATTCCGACTCTTGCTCTTGTTGCTTTACCTCACCCGGTACGTGTGCTCACACCTCCCTGTCCCATTCACTCGCTTGCACATGCTCACCCGTGCGTATAGCTGCTCTCCCGATGCATAGTTCGTCATCACCCCTTCCGCATGGTTGTTAGTGCCCGACAGGCCAGTCCTCGGTCCTGCGGCAGAGAGACTATCGAACTAACATAATTTCCCTCTCGTTCATTCCCCTTCCGCCATAGCCCCTCACGCAAGCTCCTCCCTACTAACTCCGCGATCTGCTAGTTATCTCCCCAATCCAACTACATATTCGGGGTCGCCCGCCCCGAAAACCCCTATCCCAGCTTTTACTCCACTCGATTCTACCAAGAATCGAGTGGTATCTCGTTTTCTCCTTCCCGTTTTTTTCCTCTTCTCCGCCATAGCCCAACGCAACCCTTTCCTGAACTAACTCCTGACTCACTAACTCACCGCTAAAAACTGACCACAGATTCGAGATCGCCTTGTCCGAAAACCCCTATCTAGCCTCTTACCCCACTCGATTCTGTCAAGAATCGAGTGATAACTCGATTTTTCTTGTTCACCTCATTCCCGCGTGCCCCTGACCCGAATTAGCGCCCACATTCAGTTTCTTTTTCCTAATCTTCTTTCCCTTACTTTACATGCACCCTGCACCGGGCTCCGTCCCGATCCTTTTGCTCTCCCGTTGTCCTCTCCTATTTGCCTCTACCATAGCCCGCTCGCCTGAGCCATCTCTCCAATAGGTAAGTTGTCGCCCCCGTTTCCGCCAGGTAAGCTCCCTCACTCTCTTTAGTGCCGCGCTGCCTGTCCTCCCCTCCTACTGTTAGCGCAGCGCCCGACACCCGTAATGGCCTGGTCTCATTACACGACAATCCTTGTTACTCCGTTCCCCCTATACCGCGCAGTGCCGGCCCGACGGCACGTAAATGTCAAGACCCAAAAAGCGTCCGGCCGTCGGACCTCGTCCTGATTTATGCGCGTTATCCTTGAGCAGGGGCCATGCTCAACTTCTCTGTATCATTCCAATTTTAACGGATGTCCCGGAGGACACAGCCTGGGCCGCGGGGTCAATAGGCCCCGCCCCCCCCCCAGGTTGTTAAAAAAAAAATTAGTTTTACTCACCAAGTTCCATCACCTGAATTCGAACACAGCTCTGCATTTCATTAGTTCATGGGTGTACCCACTGAGCTTGGCCCTTAGGCCCCGGGGGTAACCACGACCCTGCGTCCCAAGGCAAAACGGGGCGCGGCCCCGGCACAGCCACAAAAGCAGTTTGTAATTGCTCTTCGGGCATCCCTGCGGATACAACACACCCCCGCGTGCTGCTACTGCAGTCTCGCGCCCTCGGGATACGACAAACAAAATAGATAGGGGAAATAGGATAAAATAGCAACAGGGTCGGGGAACAACGGGCTGCTAGCGCCTCGCCAGCCCTCGCTGACCGGGCGCGCCGCCACGCCTACAAACAAAAACCGAGGGGGATAGCCCTGGCCGCCCTCGACCCCATCGGTTCCTTCCACGACGCTCCGCTACAGTTGCTGCGCCGACGCCCGCTGGCCTCCATCCTCAAACCTCCGTTGTAATAGTCTGATCCCGTAATCTATAGGGCTAAGCCCAAGCCTGAGACCAAAACACGCCGGGTGCTATATGAGACGGTGCGGCGCGACGCTTTGGGCCAATAAAACGGCTGCGCGGCTCTCAGTGCCCACGCAGGTTCGCTTATACCGTGCCATAATTGCCCCGCGCGCCATCCTACGACACCCCGCTCACCGCACGAAAGTCGCGCCGTCGTTGCCGATGCCGTCGTCGGGGTCGTTGTCCGCAAGCGCGTTCGACTCGGTCAAAAGTACCAATCAACAGAAAATATCCTTAATTCCTGCTTAATAAAAAATAAATAATAAATAATATCACCTAAGCAAAACGACCGAGGTCCGAGCCGACTCTTATGATCAACAACAGAAAAGAATCACGGGCGCCTTAAACCTGCGCGCTCACACACTCGCTATTGCGGTCAACCACCCAGTCATCGCAATTACAGACGCAACCGCGGTTAGCGCGGTATACTTCAACTTTAAACCAAAACTGTTTTCTGTTACTTACAAAAAAAACAGGGCGGATACCCTTGTAAGGGTATTCGCGCCGATAGCTAACCGGACCATATTAAGCGACGTCCCAGTCGCTTCGCCAAATCAGAAAGCTATAAATTCATCCGCACTCCAAATGTTGACGAAAGAGGAGCCAATCCAATTAGCCGACCAACACAGGGTAGAGACCTCCATCAAACCATGCCTCCACAACTATATGCTGCCAGGTTTCTAACCCGGGCCTCTTACCGTCCTGATATTAGGACACTGACAGCATAAGTTCCAAAGACCTTTCCAATCGTCCTCTCCCTGGTCCTAGACAACCTTCGGCTTTTCGTTGGGTGTCCCTAGTCCAGGCTAAAACTAGGGCGGGCCTTAACCGAGACCTTTGAAGGCATTATCGCCTTCTTTCTCAAAAACAATCCCTCGCAATCAAATCTTCATAAGCATATACAAATACTTAGTATCCGCTCAGCTCTTTCTGCAGTCTAGTACAGAAAGGTTAGGTCTCCATCCTGGCCCGCCATAGCCTGGCTGATCGGGCCAGGACTACGGCCCACCGCATTGTTATTTAACGGCAGTACCCCTCGTTGGTTACACAACGATAGGTTTCCTCCTGATAAGCATTCAATCAGGATTCCCCCAAAAATTATCAATCATCACTATCCCACAGAGTAATTTCACTGGGGTGGGCAACTCCCCTTAGACTCTTACCCCGCGGTCCCGCATTTAGGTTGCGCCGGCTAGCGGCTATCCAATGGGGTTACGCCCTAGAGGTACTAACTTCTTTTCCGTTAGCTTTGCCTTTCTTCAATATGTCTCAGAATTAGCACGAGTGGTTAGACGGGGCGTGGCAAAACAAAAACACTGCCCCACCGCGCGATCACGCAGGGGTCTGGAGGCATTTACCAACCCTTCCACAATAGGCATGGCATCCTTCGCACGCTTAGAAACAAAATCACCGCTAGGTCCACCAGGCCGTGACCCCTGACTTGATCAGAGCCAGCAACCACTTACTCTGAGACATCTCATGCCCTGCACTCAGTGCGACTTTCTCAATCATTCCAAACAAAAGTGGCCCTCTTCGTTAGACTTTATCACTCATCAGACAACTTACCATGCCATAATTGAGTTTACTCACCTTTGAAGGTGAGTCTTCCAACAACAAAAACATCCCCTTTTCCAAAAATCCAAGGGGCTCTCATCATGAAACAAAACMCCCCCTCTTCCAAAAATCATGAGGGGGCTCGCCATAAAACCAAACTTCCCCTTCTCAAAATTTTGAGGGGGTCCCATCATAACACACAACATCACAAAACATCCCTTTTTCCAGAATCCAAGGGGGCTTATCATAAACAAAATCACTGAGAGACCATCTTATGGGTCCTCATCACAACTTAAGCAACCAACAATCCACATGGTAAGCATTTTGGGCCTCCTGGACTCGTAAATCTTCAGAATCCTCTTAACCTTTCACAGCGGACTGCACTTCCTTCACTTATACTCTGCCTTGTCAGCTGCCCGTGGGCAGGTCGCACAAGTATACCGAGGAGTAGACAATTTTGCTTACAATCATATTCACTGTACCCATGCCACATAAGATGTTTTTCACACATTGTCCACACAAATTCATCAGAGTACAACCACACATGTGAGAGGGACAAGTGATCGTCACATATAAGAATGGTCCCTGAAATAAAACCTCATCATAATATACACTCAGGGAATAAAATGTCTCACACAGAAAGTGTCTCCAAATCATAGCTCACTCAACTCAAGCTACCCCAAACCCATATTGACAACAACCCCTAGAATACATGTCAGATCTGTCTCTTAAAAGCCAGGGCGTAGGCCACCTGAATATGTACATGCCTCATCTAGATTACCCTGATCCTCAAGATCCCAGCTCAGTAGGAATACTAGAGTTCAGATCTAAACTAGTAGCAATCATCAAAAAGGTCTTCTATGTCTTAAGAGGGTATCACACATAACCTAAGCTGATGCCTCACAAGACACCCGCCCACTTACATAGACAACCGGGCCCTACCTCCTCAACTCCTCTTGGTTTTGCCTATATAACTGAGCCCTAAGTCCATCTGCAGACTTCTCTACTATCCTGCCCTGTCTATCATACATCTTACCCCCTACCTCTGAGACCTTCCTTACTGCCTTATCCTCAAGGAACTCGAGACAGTCCAGAGCCAGATGCACGCCCCGTTTGCAGTAGAAGCATAGCTGATCAATCTTCCTCTTGAACTTCTTCTTCCTGGGCTGAGGAGGTGGTGACGAAGGAGATCCTGCCAAGGTACTGACAACCCCCTGCTGCTCTGCTTGAGGAGCTGCGGTACTAACGACCTCCTGCTGCTCTGTCCCAGGAACCGGTCCCCTAGACCCAGATCCTGTAGCCCAAAACCCCAGYCTGCTCCTCAAATCCCCTGTCACTGGGACGTACTCAGGTGTGTTCAACCTCTGAGGTTTCTTCTCGAGTGTCTCTCTAGGCACTGCCATGGGCTGCTCCTCAATCCCCCCTGGCTCATACTCAGGCGTGCCCATCCTCTGGAGCCTACTCTCGATGGCACCCTCTGCCTCAATCCCTATCTCTCTCTCAAGAGGCTCCTCTATCCTCTGCTCAGGTGAAAACAAACTCACCTCCTCCTGTATAGTATGCACCGCCTCAAAGAGCACGCCCATGGATCCCTCTGCCGAGCCCTGAGCCGGCTCACTGCTAGATGGTGGCAGCCCCTCCTCTACTGCCAAAGGTACGACTGGGCCTGCCGCCGCCATTGGCAGCGTCGCGAGCTCAGTAGGGGCTCTAAACTCGAACGCCTCTCTCTCTGCCTGTCTCTGGGCTCTCGCCTCCTCTGGCTCCAAGATAACTCTCCCCATAGGTGGCTCCTGGCGAGGCTCTCCTGCAGATGGCTGTCCTGGCAATCCTTGTCCTGGCTGCCTCTGCTCTACCTGCCTGCTGCTCTCTGGCCTTTCCACCCTTCCCTGGGTTTGCTGCCTCAGGCTCTCGATGATTGCTGCCTGGCTGGCCACCAAGGCCCTGAGTTGCTGAATTTCCATCTCCATAGCCTCCAGGCGTACTCCATGGCTTGCTTCCTTCTTCTTCCCTGTCAGATTGCCCTCCAATAGCAAGTGCCGGTCAAAAGTGGTCCTGGCCAGGAACTTGATTTTACGATCTAACCTCTCTTCCGCCTTCCTGGCCACCCCAAACCCGGCTCTGACTRGCGATGGAAGTTCCTCTCCTCTCCGCTTCCAGAAGTCTCTCCACATCTCAGGAATCTCCGGGGCCCTAGCTGGCGCGCTGGGTGGCTGACCTGGGAGTGCTCCTGCTGCTTCCGATCTCTGCCTCTCCTGTTGCTGCTTCGGAAGCTCCCCCGCTGCCTCCAACCTCTGCCTCTCCTGCCATATCTCATCTATCCGTCTAGTTCTTCTTGCTCTCTTTTCTTCAGCCGTCTCTCCAGCTGGCGCCCTTTCCCTCGTGCGGAGGTCGACCCTCTTCGGGATTTTTGCTTCCATCTCCTTCTCGGGTTGGTACGGCTCCCGGCGCGGCTCTGCAGGTGCTGGCTCCTCCAGGTCTGGATGCTCCAGGGCATAAGCTACTAGGTGCCTATCAATCAGGGTCAAGGCTTCCCTCCTTACAGCTGCCCTTTCTCTCCTCCTGCCGGCTCTCCCCTCTGGCGATGGAGCCCTCTCTGATGAAGGAAGTGGGGCCTCCCCTCTCCGCAATCTCTCCTCTGCCTGACGAGCGCTCCCTGGTGCATCCCCGAGTCTTAAACCCATTGCTGGCGCCTGTGGGGGTGTGTCCTCGCCAACCTCTATCACTTCCTTCCCTGCATGTCTCCCCATGTCGCCTAGCCTACTCTCTTGCTGAGTACCCTGCGCCTCCTCTCGTGGCACCTCCTCTCGCGGTACCTCCTCACGTGGCACCTCCTCTCGTGGCACCTCCTCTTGTGGTACCTCCTCTCGTGGCACCCCTTTTACTTGCTCTTCATGCTTCTCATCCTGAGGCGATGCTCTCCACTGAGAGATATCCAGATGCGTCTCTAACTCTCTCAACGGCCCCTCAGACACCGGTGGCTCCTCCCGTGTGTGTGGTGGTGACCTCCTCAATCCACCCTCGGTAAAACGATGGAACTCCACTGGTCCCAACCCACACTCAGGGTATGCCCCTCGCTCCTCAACCTCTGGCTCCTGCTCCGGCTCCTCCTCTCTCCTGGCTAGGGCCTTCCGTCTTCCCCGAGACGGCCTCACCTCCCTGGGCTCAGGGTCCCTCGACCTCTGACTCCTCTGACGTCTCTCGACTATGGGCTGGGGGGACTCTGGCCGTCGAAAGGCCTCTCTCAGATGCGCCCTGCAGCTCTCCCAGTCTCGGGCCATGTCCCTGATTTGGCTAGCCAGCGGCCTTTCCGCCTTTCTGGTCCAGAGGGGTAACGTCCTCGTCCACTCATCTCTCGGTATACCCTGCCCCTGCATGAACCACTCGAAAGCAGGGATGAAGTCCGACGCATTTCCAATTTCTAGGCGGATCGGCCTGCCATCAGGCCCCACAGGCGAGGGTCGCATAGCTCGATGTCCCCATCATCGTATACTGGAGTACTCTCTCTATGGCGAGGCCCATGTCGCTCATATCCTCCTGATGCTCCCAACGGCCTCCGAGGCGGCCGTGTCCCCCTCCCTCCACTTGGCATGGCATTCTTCGTAAAGTCAGACCTGCACAACAGGCGAAGGAGACAACAGGCACACATTGGGGTAAGCAAAACAGGTGATAATCAAGCAAACTTAGACCAGACCACACTCAAACAACACACATCCTACCTAGCCTACACACCCTGCTACTCCTACTCTAAAGGCAGTCAGGTCGTCTCTCTTACCTCTTCTCTCGCCACGAATTTCTTCAGACGCGTTCCAGATACCCAATCCTTCCACTCAGTCCCATTTAGCTCCTCTATCTGATACGCTCCGAAGTCTCCGACCCGTACGATCCGGTCGGGACCTAACCATCTCTTATCGAGCTTCCTGAACCATTGCTTCTCCAGTGATGAATCGTAGAGAAGCACGACATCTCCAATTGCCAAGGGTACCTTCCTCACCCGCGCAGATTGATCCCATTGAGCCTTATCGTCCATACGACTTCTCGTCACCTGGTCAGACGCCTTCTGGATTCTTTCTTCTATCGCTCCTATCTGTCGCGCCCGAATATTGAGCAATTCTTCAAATGACAGGTTAACTTCCAGATCCTGGCGCCTCCATGTCTTAAGAAAGCTCCCGATAGGGAAGGTGGCGTGCCTTCCATACCACAATGTCGCCGGTGCGTGCTTGGTGGATCTTTTTATTGTAATGTTCTCGACAAAGAACGCCGCCCTTAGGTATCTTGGCCATTGATTAGGTCTACTTTCGGTCCACTTAGCCAAGAGACTCGTAATGGTACTATGTCCTCTCTCTACGGGAGCATTTGCCTGGGGGTGCGCGGCCGTGGTGTAGTTGGCTGCTACACCATACCTTGATANATGTCCTCTCTCTACGGGAGCATTTGCCTGGGGGTGCGCGGCCGTGGTGTAGTTGGCTGCTACACCATACCTTGATAACAATTCTTGCACCTCCTAGCAGGTAAACTCCGATCCCCTGTCCATTACGAATTCCCTGACGAAAGGGTAACGCAGGTAATATTCCTCGATGCAGCTCACTAAGACTAACCCGGTCTTGGTGCGAATAGCACGCCCGTCTACGAACCCAGACAGGTTATCGCGCGCATCGAAGATRTAGTTATAGCCCTGATCCCCAAGTGGCATAAAAAATAGATCGAGATGCACTACGGCCCCTACCTCTCGCTCTAACCTTGGATGCAGCGGCTCTCCCTGCCTTAAACGGGATCTCTCCTGGCAGGGTACGCAGGATCGATAGAATTTTCCGACCATGTCCATCATTCCATCCCAGTAGTATAGCTCACTTATCTTGGCATACGTGGCTTGTACCCCTCGATGCCCTCCTGCAATGCCATCGTGTAGTGCTGCTACGACGTTGATCTGACGATTCCTACCGCAGACGACCCTCCTGGGATTCCCCACTTCTCTTCTCACGAAAAGGTGGCCGTCTCGCACTAAGTAGCGCCTCAGCATCCTCTGAGCCTTATCGCTTGCACGAAAAGCCTCCTTCTCTCCTTCCTCGAACTCGTCGTCCTGACTCTCGGGCACTTCGTCCACATTTTCTGTCGAGTTCAACTAGCCTGACTGGTCGAGGCCTTCCTGCAATAGCGTGTTGACGAGGAGATACATTCCTCCCGTCAGGTCCTCATGCCGTTCTACCTGGCCAGGTCCTTCCTCAATCGTTCTCATGTCATCCACCAGGTTATGCAAGCTGGCCAGTGCTAGCTCCATCATGCACTGAACATCCTTACCGCCCCAGGGATCTTCTTCCTCAAAGGGCTTAAGAACTAGCTCATTCCTCCTTTCATACCCCTTCGACGCTTGCCAGATAGGATTGCCACTCATAGCTACAACCAAGGCATGCATAGGTAAGTTCTCCTTCTCCGGGAGTTATTCCGACTCTTGCTCTTGTTGCT
>BFEA01000461.1:291330-315110 GCA_003427395.1 Chara braunii | reverse complement strand
GCATTAGTGTGAGTAGTCCAAATCACCAAGAATGCATCAAAGATCATCCATGAAAGTAGCGGTGCACTACCTACTAGTGTATGAGTGAAAAGCATGATTGTGAGTAGCCCAAATCACCAAGATTGCATCAAAGATCATCCATAGAACTTGTAGTGCACTACCTACTAGTGTATGAGTGAAAAGCATGAGTGTGACTATTCCAAATCACCAAGAATGAACCAAAGATCGTTTATAAACGTTGCGGTGCACTACCTACTAGTGTATGAGTGAAAAGCATGAGTGTGAGTAAACCAAATCACCAAGAATGCATCAAAGATTATCCATGAAAGTTGCGGTGCACTACCTACTAGTGTATGAGTGAAAACCATGTGTGAGTCATCCAAATCACCAAGAATGCATCAAAGATCATCCATGGAAGTAGCGGTGCACTACCTATTATTGTCCGAGTGAAAAGCATGATTGTGAGTAGCCCAAATCACCAAGATTGCATCAAACATCATCCATAGAAGTTGCGGTGCACTACCTACTAGTGTATGAGTGAAAAGCATGAGTGTGAGTAGTCCAAATTACTAAGAATGAACCAAAGATCATTTTTGAAAGTTGCGGTGCACTAGCTAGTAGTGTATGAGTGAAAAGCATGAGTGTGAGTAGTCCAAATCACCAAGAATGCTTTAAAGATCATCCATGAAATAAGCGGTGCACTACCTACTAGTGTATGAGTGAAAAGCATGAGTTTGAGTAGCCCAAATCACGAAGATTGAACCAAAGATCGTCCATGAAAGTTGCGGTGCACTACCTACTAGTATATGAGTGAAAAACACGAGTGCGAGTAGCCCAAATCACCAAGTTTGAACCAAAGATCATCCATGAAAGTAGCGTTATACTACCTACTAGTGTTTGAGTGAAAAGCGTGAGTGTGAGTAGCTCAAATCACCAAGATTGCATCAATAATCATCTATGAAAGTTGCGGTGCACTACCTACTAGTGTACGAGTGAAAAGCATGAGTGTGAGTAGCTCATATTACCAAGATTGCATCAATGATCATCGATGAAAGTAGAGGTGCACTACCTACTAGTGTGTGAGTGAAAAGCATGAGTGTGAGTAGCCCAAATCACCAATATTGCATCAAGAAGCATCCATGCGTGTAGCGTTATATTACCTACTAGTATGGGAGTGAAAAACACAAGTTTGGAAAGCCCAACTCACCGTGATTGCATCATGGATCATTCATGGGTGTAGCGCTATATTACCTACTAGTGTAAGAGTGAAACACACAAGTTTGGAGAGCCCATATCACCATGATTGCATCATGGATCATTCATGGGTGTAGCGCTATACTACCTACTAGTGTAAGAGTAAAAAACACTAGTTTGGAGAGCCCAAATCACCAAGATTGCATCAAGAAGCATCCATGAGTGTAGCGCTTTACTACCTACTAGTGTGGGAGTGAAAAACACAAGTCTGGAAAGCCCAAATCATCATGATTGCATCAAGAAGCATCCATGAGTGTAGCGCTGTACTACCTACTGGTGTGGGAGTGAATAACACAAGTTTGGAGAGCCCAAATCACCAAGATTGCATCAAGAAGCATCCATGAGTGTAGCGCTATACTACCTGCTAGTGTGGGAGTGAAAAACACAAGTTTGGAGAGCCAAAATCATGAAGATTGCATCAAGAAGCATCCATGAGTGTAGCGCTATACTACTTACTAGTGTGGGAGTGAAAAACACAAGTTTGGAGAGCACAAATCACTATGATTGCATCATGGATCATTCATGGGTGTTGCGCTATACTACCTACTAGTGTAAGAGTGAAAAACATAAGTTTGGAGAGCCCAAATTTTTATGATTGCATCATGGATCCCTAGTGTGCAAGTGGAAGATGAGAGTTTGAGTAGCCCATGGGAGGAAGAAGATTTCGGAAAAAATGGAATGGGGGGCTTGCATCACAGCTCCAGGCACGAAGTGCTCTCCCTCAACTAACAGAAATTCATAAAATTGTTTTGTGTGTCAAATTCGATACATGTACGAGTTAAAAGAAGATGGAGGAGAAAAGGAGAGAGATGAGGGAGATGGAGATGGAGAAGAAGAGGAAAAAGACAAAGAGAAATGAAAGTGAAAAGGAGGAAGGTGAAGATGAAGGGGGAGAGGATGAAGGGGAGAGAGGAAGAAGAAGGAGAAGAAGAAGAAGAAGAGGAAGAAGAAGATGAAGATGAATAAGTCTCTTCCTTCCGCTCACCTTGTTGGTTCCTTGATGATGGTGTCTCCTTGATGAAGCTTCCACTCCTTGCACAATCCCCTCTTGGTTATGACTTCCTTCTTCTCCAAGCCCCTCTCTCCTCCTTCCTTACTCTCTCCCAGGCTATGGCAAGCTTCCTTAGCTATGGCTATGGAGTCCTCCTCCTAGGAGGGCTAATGAGACTCCTCTAGCCTTTCCTTCTCTCCTACACCCAGGGGGGATATGGCGGATCACCTCCCAAGTGGCTCTCCCACCATCACTATCCTCTAGAGTCTTTCCCACTACCTCCTAGTCTCCTCTAAGCTCTCCTACTAGCATGGGCTCCTCTCTCCTCACTCCAAGTGCAAAGGTGCTCATTTGAGCTCACTTGGGCAGCATGGGCACTCCTCATGCAAATGTGAGAGTGGCGGACTGCATCCTCAGCTTATGAAGGCTGAAACCAGCAGTCTGGGCAGCCCATGAGCCTCTCCAAGTGCCTTGGGGTGAACCGAGGTACCCCGAAGGCAAAATTCCCCTACTAGGCCCTTTTGGAGGTACCTGGGCCTCATTTTGGCCAAGTACATGCAGTCCGAGTGGCTGGTACCAACTCGGACTGCCTCTTGGCCTACTTCGGCTCTTTTCCGTTGCTCAAATACTGCCCCCTTGGGTCCTAATGCCCAAGGGGCAACTATACTTTAAAGAAAAAAGCCTTGTGGGCCTTTTTTTCGATTTTTTCAAGTTTCGGCCTCCCTTGGGTAGGTCGGAGCATTTTTCCAGGTGGTGGCACATTTTCAGCCTTGGATCTGGCTGAGATCCAAGGCCAGCAATAATCCGTGCTACCCCCTAGTAGTCCTTGCTTTAATTTTGAGCCCCCAAGTCCACTTTTTCAATTTTTTGTGCATCTGGCTCTCTTTTTGGGCCAAATGCACAGATTTTTCCTTTTCCCTTTTTTGTTTCTTTCCATTTTGGGCTGCCACCTCATTCCGGAGCTAGCTGTTTTGAGCTGGCCCACAAAAAACGGATAGTTCCTCTCCACCATGAGATCTGATCTCAGATCCATGGTAAAAAAAAAAAACGGCCACTTCCTTTTTGCATTTTCTCTTATGTTTTGCTTTTTAATTCAGATTTTATTGAGATATGGTCCCAAGGGTCATATCTCTACATTCCGTATTGCCCTCCCTTATTCTAGGAGGGATGAGGTCACAGTTGGGACGTGTCAGTCCCTACTGTGCAGGTCCCAATAGGCCGGCACACTCTCCTCCATTCTTTTCTCCCTTTTTGTCTCATTCTCCCTCCTTTCTCTCCCATTTTTCTTTCTTTTTCTTTTATTTCAGTAGTGACAAGTATCAAACTGTTGTGCACCCTCTTTCTAGGCTCTAAGGCCTCATTCAAGGCCAGGTTCATGACTAATACTTGGCCGTTACATCTCGGATTCCAACAATGGCACCCTCATGCTCCTAGAGGGGTCCACTTTGCTCCCGTTTGCCCAATTTTGAGCCCCTTTTGCTCCAATTTTCTAAGGGCAGCCTTTTTCTCATGTTGGGCCTATTGAGGCTCTATTTTCTCATGCCTAGTCAGTCCGAGATATCTTAGACTGCTGGACAGCCCTCCCAACACTATTATTTTGCTTTCTTTTCACCCCATGGCTCTCCCACTTGTCCCCACTAGTGCTTGTACTAGTGGTGCTAATATTTTCCACCGTATAGATCCTTGATATCGACGGTGCCGTTTGTTTGCACAAATATTCCTTGTGCTTGCTCATGGTCCCTTTGGGACATCCCAAGTCCCCGCCACTCTTCTCCATAGTAGTTTCATTTTCTTGTCCCGCCGGCGCATGTCCCGTTTTCTGATTTTTATTATTTGGACCCCCTTGGCCCCCGACAACATTTCGGATGGTGTCCCATTTTTATTTTTGGGGCCCCTTGCCCTTGGTGGTCCCATCATTTTCTTCATGTGTGCCGATTTTTCTCGGCCGTGAGATCTCATCTCACGGTCGCCGTTTTACCGTCTTTGCTTGCCCCATGCCGAAATCGCTCCTTTCTAGCCTTCCGGGCTTGCCGTAGCCCATTTTCCCTTAGCCTTGGCATCCCCATGCAGTTTGAATTTCTCGGACTACAGTCATGGCTATTTTTCTACACCCACAGCCCCACAACTTGCCCCATGCTAAAAGAAAATAAAGCGTTAAATTTCGAAGTGCATCCGGACTCAATATTGGCTCCGGATGCACCCAAAACATGTGTTTTCCCTCCCCCATGCAGGTCGTTACAACTCGAACTGCCATAGGGGCAATTTCCCAGCCCCAATACCCTACAACTAACCCTTACTCAAAAGAAAAAGAAACGGCCAATTCCCAAGTGCATTCGGACTTGATTTTGGCTCCGGATGCACCTAAAACATGTGTTGCTTTTCATGCATGTAAAGGGCCTTGATTTTCTTTGATTTTCTTTGCAAAAATCAAAGAAAATCAAAGTCCTATTTAACCGCCATATTCCAGAATGAATCTGGTCACGGATGAATCTCCCCAAGTGACCGTTTTTTGCCATTAAGGCCTTTTTTTCTTTTCTTTTTTTTTCTTCTCTTTTTTTTTTTTTTTTTCTTTTCTTTTCATCCTTTCTTGGAAAGTAGGGACCTGCCAGTCCCTACTTGTGGCAGACCCTATTGACGGCCAACTCACTCACTCCCTCTCACTCTTTTTGTTTTATTCTCCCACATTTTTTTTTCTTTTCTCTCTTTTTTCTAGCATGCCAAGTGGTCGTGAAGGCCCTTTTCTAGCCTCTTCCTCTTAGTTTCGGCCCTTCCTATGCCCATGGTGCAGTCCGTTATATCTCGGACTGCAATAATGGCCTTCTCGTGCCCATGGGAGCTTCCCTTCACTCCTATTTTTCTCCCATAGTGGCCCCTCTCACTCCGATTTTCTCCCGGAGGGCTATTTTTCACATGGGGTCTCTTTTAACTCCATTTTCTTGAGGGAGGCTGATCCGAGATTTTTCGGATTGCTCCCATGCCTTCCACCTCAAGTTTTTTTACCTTTTCTTTTCTTTTCGGCCTTCCCATTTGCTACCGCTAGTGCTTGCACTAGTGGTGCTAATATTCTTGGTTGGCAAGATCTCGATATTGACGGTGCACCTTTCCTTTAATATTTTCCCTCATGTGGTGCCGCCGTTTCTTCTTGGGACTTTCACATGTCCCCGCTACACTTCCCGTCGGTGGTCCTCGACATTTAGTCCCGCCGGTGGTCCCCGACACTTAGTCCCGTCGGTGGTCCCCGACACTTAGTCCTGTCGGTGGTCCCCGACACTTAGTCCCGCTGGTGGTCCTCGACACTTAGTCCCGCCGGCGGTCCCCGACACATTTCGCCCCGGATGCCACTATTTTTACTTAGTCCCACGTGGCCACGGGTGCCTTTACTCGAGGTATCCCACGTCCCTTGGGCGTTTTGCCGCCCCATGGTGACCCCTCTCCCTTGTCTTTTCTTGCGCCTTGCACGCGCCGGTTCCTTGGTCACGGGCCTCTACCCTGAGGCTCCCGTAGGTGGCCCCCATGTTGACCCCTCGTTCTCTATCTTCCCACGGCCTCTGGGCTGCCCATCCCTTGACTCCTTCACTCCTTTATCGTTGTCGTGCTACATTTGCTGGTTCAAGGGCCCTTTGGCCTTAGTCTTATTGCATTCCAACGATCCTCCCGGCCTCATGCTATGTTCTATGTGCCCCTATTCTTGCGCTCGCTTGCTTGCCGTTGCTAGTTCTTTCCTCCTGTGGTTCTCACCCCAGGGCATCACTCCTTCCTGCGGCCTAATCCTTTGTCTTTTCTCTCTCATGCCTCCTTACTACATATTTCTCTGTTGTGCATAGTTTGCCCATATTCAGTCTCTCGAGTGATGGGAAGTTATTCGGGACTCACCAGTCCCGACACATTCCCCCCACTCATTTGCGATGTCCTCATCGCGCACCAATCTCTTGTCAATGGGTTTTGGAGGGATACACGGGAGAGGAGGAGGAAATGTTATGGGTATTTAGTTTGCCAGGGTCCATTTTGTCTTTTCTTGCTCCTTTCTCGGTTTTCTTCTAGTTTCCGGCCTTGGAACGGGGAGGGGTGTATAGGGTCAAGCTTTCTTTGTCCTTTAGGCTTTTCACGTCTCATTCATCCCTTATAGAACATCAAACCTCTTTCGTCTCATTCATCACTCTTAAAACATCAAACCCCTTTCGTCTCATTCATCACTCTTAAAATATCAAACCCCCTTCCGTTGTGCTCATCACCCTCAGAACATCTATCCTCCTTCCAGTTTTCCTCCTTTCGTTGCCCCCACTTCTCCCTCGGGCCTTGCCATTTCAAACGCCCTTTGGTTGATCCTTCTTTCATCCCATGCCAACTAGGCCCCTTTTTCGGCTTTCGTCACCTTTAATGCCTTTTCTACTTGGCTCTTCGGCCCGTGCAATCCACGCCTTTTGTCACCCTTTCCTCAACCTCATGCTTGGCCAAATTCACATGTATTTTTCCCATGTTTTTTTGCCCAGTTTTCTCTAGCCCTGCCAATTTCGCACGCATGTCACCCCCATTCTCAAAATTCGCATTACTTAGTTTATTCCATTCGCATCTTTCTTCTGGCATCTCACTAGGCCTTGCTCAAACTCATGCAAAGTCCATTACACATATATCACTTTTCAGGGCGTCTTGCCAGTCCTTTCCTTAAGCCTATGCAAACCCAATTACCCATGCCTTTCTCTTCTGAATGTCTTGCCAGACCTTCTCTCAAGCCTGCGCAAGGTCAATTACTCATCCATTTCTTTCTTTTGGACATCTTGCCAGACCTTTTCTCAAGCCTGTGCAAAGTCAATTACTCATTCATTTCTTTCTTCTGGACATCTTGCCAGACTTTTTCTCAAGCCTGCGCAAAGTCAATTATACAAGTATTTTACTTCTGGATATCTTGTCAGGCCTTTTCTCAAGCCTGCACAAAGTCAATTACACAATTATTTTTCTTCTGGACATCTTGCCAGGCCTTTTTTTGAGCCTGCGCCCTCATGGTCACCTTCTCTTTCGCACGCATTTTCATCGGTAGATGGCACACCTTCCCCGCATTCAAAATGTGATGTCCCCATGGCACGATCAGTTCTCACTCGGAGGTACGCAGACCTTGGCCCACCAACTGAGTAGACTGATGCCGGCCCATCAGCCCCAAAACGGAAGGGTGATCAGTCCTCCCCCTGCTGATAACTCACCTCATCCCCTACTCCAGTCCGACCTTTTGCCGCTTACGAGACGGGCGTCATCATTGAGGTACCACCCCACATCTGGTAGGTAGGTCCAGTCCAAACCTCCCAGGACCCCGTCTTGTCGTAGGGCATTCTCGCGAATCGTTCCTCCCGAGTGGTGTTTTCTTGGATCCGGCCTCTTCCTTTCAAGAGAGTCGGGACTCTCAATTAGTTAGCGAGTGCAGTTACGAAGACCTCGCGGTTAGTCCTAGAACGGTTGTAATGATCCGGCAGGGCGGTGTCACTCGCCCTGTGGTGGTTGCGGCTTCCACTCGGTACCACGCCTGACTCCTCCCTCTGGACAGTGCTGCTCAACTTAACGCGAGTTGTCGTGGTCCATTCCAAATGGTCGTGCCGCCCCTCTACGGCATGGCGTGTGGTTGGGGAGAAAAAATGAGACTTAGGAAAAAGAATGGCTCTCTCGCCCGTTTGGCTCCACGCCCTTTACGTTTAGGTTCTCAACATGAGGCGCAGTTTGAACTCCCCGACTAGAGCTCGTTGTCGGGGTAAGTTCCGGACGGCCAACATCAATCAAAGAGAGAGGTGCTTTGGTCCTTCAACGCTTATTCCTTCTTATGAGGAGCAGGTCGCGCTGAGACTTGCCCTTGATGGTAGAGGGCATGGGGTTGCGATGCATGCACCGCTATCCCCCTTATGTTGAGACCCGAGACTCGCAGAAAAGGAAAACTCAATCTCTTGCTATTTCCATGGTCGGCCCGACGACCTTACATCAAGTTGCCTAGGGTCCCTTGACTATGCAATGCAATATCTAATTTTCAAATACTCCATCCTATGCTATTTCCAAGGCTGATTCTCATGGCTGGTCCGACAGCCTCTCATCAATCAAGGCCACCCCTTGTGGCCGCTCTGGCGGCCGCTTTCTTAATAGCCATCCTCACAAGGGCCGACCCGTCGGCCCACCTTCAATCCTCATCTTTCACATCCCCCAATATCCATTCCTTATGACCGTTTCTGGTCCATGCTTCTCTTGTCTTAAGGTTCAGCCTTCTTTATTCTGCCCTTCTCATTCTCATTCGTTCATTCTTATGGCTATCTCAATGACCGACCCACCGGCCTTTTCCATCTCTTTCATCCATCCCATTGGCTATTTCAATGACCGACCCACCGGCCTCTTCCATCTCTTTCATCCATTCCATTGGCTATTTCAATGACCGACCCACCGGTCTTTTACATCTCTTTCATCCATTCCATCTCATTCTCAATCATCCTTTCTCAATCAACCTTTCTCAATCAATTATGTAGGGGACCCTAGTGCCTATTTCAAAAGGAATGACCCTTGTCATGGGCCATTCCTGAACAACCTGGTTAGGGTTGTTCTTTTCCATTCTCAAGTCGAACAGCCTGGTTAGGGCCATTCCTTTCCATTCTCAAGTCGAACAGCCTGATTTGGGCAATTCCTTTCCGTTCTCAAGTCGAACAGATTGGTTAGGGTCATTCCTTTCCATTCTCAAGTCGGACAGCTTGGTTAGGGCCATTCCTTTCCATTCTCAATGTTAGTGCCCGAGGGGGTGGGCCTCGAGGTCACGGATCCCATTTCTGTCCCCGAGGTTAGAAGAAGGTCATCTCATCTCAGTTTTTAGCGTGTTGTTCCCTTCATCCATCCTCAAGGCAATGTATTATGCATGCCTACATCCGACTTAGCGTCTAGTACTCGAGTTGGGACTTGCGATCCCAAGCAGCACTAGCTCACCCGGCCGTTCAACCATAGCAAGAGACAGGGGCGCCCCTTTTTATTTTCACTCGTTACGATGGCTCAGATCTCGGTTATTATTAGACTCATTCATGACTCAGTTGGATTAGGCTCCTAGGGAAGGAGTGTTTTTCACGCCCCTTAACCCATAGGTTCCCTAACCTCTCTTGTGCTCGACCAACATTCAATGCCATGGTTCGCTCGTCAATCTGTACTCAAGGTTTGTCTTCTCAAAGCACGACCCTCATTCCATCCAAAATCCATTATACACCCTTCCCAACCGTTCTCATCCCATGCCCCATGTCCTTGTCTTATGCACCCACTTTCGAAGGTAGCTCATCCAGAAAGTAGCCTCAAAATGTTATCTTCTACTTATCGTGACACAGTCTTAGCTGACCCTCTTATCACTTCATCCTTAGCAAGCTTACTCATACTATACACGTTCTTGTCGTTCCCGTGTCTTTGCAAATAGAAAAGCAAGAATCATGTTCAATGCTAAATCAACATCTAGTTCCTATTGCTGCCTTGTGCCTCAGCTTGCTCGATTCCTTGTCCACCCTGTTCCTTGGTGAGCTTTCTAACCCCCAGGCGGAAGGTCTCAATTTCTCTCCCTTTTCTTGCAATCTCCTGTAATTCCTCCTCACTAAAAAAGTCCAACGGCGTGGCTTCCRCCCCTGCCTTTGCGAGTTCCCGGGTCTTGATGATCCACTCGTGCCTGATCACATTGGTCCATTGCTGAAACCAATGACTGGGCGTTGGCCCAAACTCATCCTCCCATCTGAAGGCCTCATCGCGCGGCTGGTGCATTAGAGGCCGCCTCTCTTCCCTAGGCCTCGAGATCTCATCCGTTTCATCCCCGCTGTTGATCTCTATCTTGTACATCCTCCTCCTCATCATCCTTGTCCTCCCCCCCGTTAGGTTCTTCGGATCGTAGGTATAAGGAATGTTTGTCCTTGTCCGATACCCCTCACAACTGCCATGGTCGCTTGTCCTTCAAGCGGGCTTACTCTCCTCTCCTCCCCATCCTCACGCTCGTCGTGCATGTCTTGTCCCCCCTCGCTTTCCCCATGTCAAGTCTCACGTCGTTCGCCCCTGTTGGCTGCTTCCTTGTCAGAGGCCTGAGCCTTATCTCCCATATCTGCATTGCCCCCTTCTCCCACATTTGCCCTTTCCTTCTCGCCCTCACTGTCAGATGAGATTTTTATACCTTCTCCCTTGTGGAGGGGCGAGGGTCTTCTACATACGCACTTCTTTCCACCCCTGCCTACCACCGGCCTGCCCATGAGCCCTATGTACAACTTTCTCTTCGTTGTCCTCCTCCTTTGGCTTGGTCCTGCTTCGTCCCCTCCAGTAGGCCTGTTGATTGCCCCACTGTCATTCTCGTTGCCGAATTCCATTCTTGCTTTTTCTCGTTTTTCTTCTAAGTCCTGTATAACAAAACAACATCCGCAATGCCCCTCATACACCCGTTCCCCCAGTCCGGTAGACAGCTCCCCTTTCCCAAGAATGTTCCCAGTGTCCTTCGCATCATGCCTCTTTTATACATTTCCCTCCCTTATGCAAATGCGCCGTTTGTGAAGATCCCATTATTTCCCCTTCAAAAATTATGATACAATGTCCCAACAATCCTTCCCGCGTCGCACAAACCCGTTACCGCAAATTCCCAAGTCACCCTGCATTTCAACCTCAGTCAATCCAACCCATTGTCCCAGCCCCAGAAAAAAAATGACAGTCCCACGAGCGCAGTCAGTGATTGAACCATAGCGTGGTCATGGCCGTTGTCAGTCCTTAACCTATTGCCCCTCGATTTCCTTATCCTCGGCCTCCTGAAGCCATTGTTCCACTGGGTCTCGACTTAGAAACCAGACCAATCGTTGCCCGGGGAAAGGTCCTTTCAATCCAGTTCCATCCAAATCTTCCAGTTCGAAGGTGTTCAGCCCCACCCGATAGGGGCCTTTGAACCTCCTCCCCAGCTGTCCAGACCAAGTACTTTCTTGTGTCGAATTCCTTAGCAATACCATCTCCCCCACTTGAAGTGGCTCCTTTGTGACATTCTTAACCTGGTCCCACCTTGCTTTGTCGCTCATCCTGCTGTCCAGTACCCGGTTGGCGATGTCTTCCATGACCTCTTCGTTCTTGAGGACCTGTTGACACCTTGCCTCGATTAACTCCTCCGTGGTCATTCGCGGATCATCCTCTAACCTGTTCCAGGTAGGTATCAAGGCTTCCACGGGAAAGTCGATCTCCCTCCCGTACCAAAGTTCCGTCGGGATACATCCCGTTGTCCTCTTAGGTGTCATGTTCTCTGAGAAGACAACCTGCTTGAGATACCTCGGCCAGCTTCCCAGATGATCCGCTGCGAGCTTCGCAATCGTGTTCTTTAAGGTTCGGTGGCCTTTTTCCACAGGTGCATTGGCCTCTGGGTGATACGGCTCGATGAGTTTGATCGGTACGCAGAGTCTCTTAAGCATTCCCAATACTTCTTGGTTCACAAATTCCGTCCCATTGTCTGCTATAAATCTTCTGACGAAAGGGTGCCTCAAGTAGAAGTCTTTCATCTAGTCCGCTACACTCCTCCCTGTCTTTCTCTTGAGAGCGACCGCCTCCACGAACCCACTCAAGTTGTCTCGCGCATCTAGAATATACGTGTACCCATCTGTTGATACAGGCATGACCGCAAGGTCAAGGTGGACCAGATGTCTCGGCCCTAGCACCCGCGTAGGTCTAAGCGGCTCAAAGACCCGTGTCGAGCTTCGTTCTTGGCAGATAAGGCATGTCTGGCAGTATATGGCGACCATGCTTGCCATGCCTGACCAATAATAAAGTGGCGTTATCTTTGCGAGAGTCCCTTTGGACGACCGATGGCCTCCTGCTAATCTGTCGTGCATTGCCTGGATAACATCTAACTGCCTAGATCTTCCGCACACAACTCTTCTAGGCGTAGCATCTTTTTCTCTTCGGAACAGATGGCCGCCCTTTAGGACGCACCTTTCGGCCTCCTGCCTTGCTTTATTGCTGACTTCCGTGGGTTGGTTGTTTCCCACCATCAACAACCCGATTTCTCGAACGATCCCTTTGTATATCTGGGCATAGAAAACCTCCTTCCTTTCGTGGTCCTCATCCTTTCTCTCCTGCATCTGGTTTACCATCCACTGCAACTCTTTTTTTTCCCAAGATTCCACTAAGCTTATTACGGCTTCCCGGCCTCCCTCAACCGCCATTGCTATTAGCTCCTCCTTTGGTCCTACTATTGCTCCCAATATATCTCTCTCCTCTTTATGACCTCGAGTGGTGACGGGTCCTTCCCTAAGCTCTGGTACTACGGCACGCGCCCCCTTCTCCAAAGTCTGGATCAACAGTTCTCCCGACGCGCATTCTTCGCCCATCATTTCGTTGTCCACCGCAAGAGTTCCTCCCTCGAATTCAAGGAACGCGTTTATGGGCTCCGCATCCTCCACCCCTTCGGTAGTGATGCAGATCCAACGCAACCCATCCTCCTTGTTTCTAATTTCAACAATCCGTTCGATCTTGTAATCGAACTGCCAGATAAATTTTACCCATCTTCCCACCGTCGGAGCTATAGGCCTGTAGTTCTTTAAGGCCCCTTCGACATTCGTCGAATCGATCCTTAAGATGAATCGCCTCCCAAATAGGTAGGCCTGGAAGGTCTTGAGGCAATGTAAGATGGCTAAGACCTCCTTTTTGAATTGCGAGTACCGCCGTTCTGCGGAGTTCAGGGTTCTACTTTCGAACCTAATCGGTCTCTCTCTGCGTTCCTCATCCCGTTGATCAGCATGCCTCCTACGGCCAAGGGTCCTCCATCTGTTTCTAGGATGAATGGTCGCCCCACTTCGTCATTAAAACAAGGGGCTGACAAGGCGACTTGCTCAGATATCAATATGTCCTTAAGGGTCTGGACTGCTCCTTCTCGCTCCTCCGTCCAATCCATGGTTCCCTCTTCTCTGGTCATGGCCCGGATAGGTTCGACAATCTTGGCAAAATTCTTAATGAAAATCCTCCAAAATCCGACCACGCCTAGGAACGTTCTAACCTCCGTTGTCTTGTGCAGGGGCGTTGGCCATTGCGATATCTTGTCCGTCTTCGCCGGATCCGGCTTCCTACCGTACGCGCCACAGCGAAATCCCAATATGGTTACTTCCGGAACTGCTAGAATCAACGGAGTAAGTCCTTGATGTCTTGTAGATGGTCCCACACAAACCTTCGGATTCCCGGTTGGACTTCCGTCTCGTTCTTTTCCTGCGCGCCTTCGATCGGATTATCGTCGATGTAGGGCTCACACTTCTCTGGAAACATATCTCCGGCTACGGCGAGCATCCTCCTTTGCGCTTCGGCTACCGCGTTCGTAAAGCCCATAGGGGTTACCTGCATCCGCAACTGGCCTACAGGGGTGTGCATTGCAGTGTACCGCCTATCCCTGTCATCCAATGGAAGCTGGTCGTACCCTGAGTACAGATCGATCAGGGAGTAAATGCTCCGGCCGGCGTGCGATTCTGCTAACAAATCAGCTTGAGGTAGCGAGCCAGCATCCCGGATGGTTACCGCATTCAACTTCTGCAAATCCTGAATTCACCTTAGTGTTTTGTTGGGCTTCTGAAAGACGAACCACCGGTTTGCGTAAGGCGACGCCGTAGGTTCTGCGACGAAGGAGTCCATCTTTGCTCCTCGAAGGTCTGTCACTTCCCCTGCTATCCCAAGCTCATAGGACGGACCCTTGTCGTTCCAGCACTCGTGCTCTACTGTGTGGATTCTGACCGGAGGGATCAGCTTCGCATCCAACCGCCCCTTTTGACGATCACTAAAAGCAAATGCCAGGTGAAACTCCTGGCATGTCCTTTTGATTAGGCGATCTTCCTCCTCCGTTAGGAATCCTTCTACCCCTATCTTCATTGTGTCAGCTACCTCATCTGGTATCCGATGCCCTTCCGTCGCTCTTCTCTCTTGGATCACTCGGAGGACCTCCTCCTTTTCCATAGCCACTTCCTTTGATGTCTCTAGCAGGATCGAGACCGATTTTGCTTTCTTCCCTACCGGCTTGTACTTTCGAACAACTTTCTTCCGGGATCTTTCTCCTAAGAAATGAACGGCCGGAATTGCCCTCGTTGCTTCTACGACTCGTGGTTGAATACTAACTAATTTCCCATTCAGACAATATCCTTTTTGCACCTCTCCTTCGAATTTGGCCAGGGTCGCCGAGTCTACTCCTACCTTGTGGTACCTGAGGGTCTTGATGAGCTGCAACAAATTGGGGATCTCGAGCGCGATTTCTGGCACGTCCATGCGTACTTCTTTCCGCTTGGGCAGGCTGGCACCAAGTTCGACTTCCGACTCCTTTTTTGCTACCATAACTCCTAGGACTTCGTCCTCCTGCCTTTTCTTCTTCTGGGGCAGGCCCATCTTGATTCATTCCTTCTTATTGAAGGCCTCCTCGATCATGATCTCTGCCCTCTCTCTCATGCCCTCCATTTGAGCAAAGGCCCCTTTTCGTGTGCTATCTTCGAACGACGGCGACCGTGTTGTTAATTTCCCCTTCGGGGGGTCTCCTCCCGTTCCAAGGAGTCGGAGGAGCTCTCCCCGGACGGTCACTGGGTCCTTTATGTCTACCATGTACGAGCCGTCCTGTAAGTGCATGGCTATCATTTCTACGTTTGCGCACCACGGTCTGCCGAGGATTATGTCGTGGTCCATTTCCTCCATTACGGTCAACCGCTGAAACGACCAATTCGACTCCTTGACTCCTGCCTTTACTGCGCACTTCATGACGTACCCAGCGAACGGGATTTCCTCGCCAGCTCCCCGGATGCTCCCTGTTACTTCCTTGTTTACCGTACAACCCGTGATTGTTGCGAAATCTCTCCTTGTGAGGGTGATTTCTGCTCCCCCGTGTACTAATGCGTCGGTATGACGAGTCCCGATCTGGACTTTCAGCTTCCCTACGGGCAGTGCATGAAAGCTAAGCTTTGTCCCGGGTGGTGCCCTCATGACCTCGCCGCCCTCTCGGTCGGGCAAACTCAAACGGATGCCTGCAAAAGCTTTCTCGAGATCCTCCAAGTCCCTGCGACTCCTCTACAGGTTAGCGACTTCTTGCAGAGCCTCCTCCTCCCTTTCCTCTTCCGGCGCTTCAGGGTCCTCGTCTATCTCTACTCGTCGCCGAGTCAACAGTTGTCTAAGCCTTTTAAGCAACCTAGGGCTGGCGTGCAGCATGGTCTGAAATGACACCGACACCATGGTCCCTAGCAATTTGCTAAGTGTGTCATCGACCTTTGGTATGGTTAAGATTGGGATCTGATACCTAAACTTCTTTTTGGCGGCGGTAACTTTGTCTGTAGGTTCCTCTTCCCTAGGCTTCCCATAGACTTTCTCTGGTCCCCGGCCTCAGGTTCTGCCTGGGGTACGAAACTCCCAGCAACCTTCTCCATCACGGTGTCACGGATAATCCTTCTCCCAGCCATCCCTAGCCGAGTAGTCGCGTTCACCCTATCGCGTCCGTCGCTTTCCAAAATGAAGTTGACCTGCGGCCCACGACCCCGCAGTTGTTCCCAGATGATATCGACCACCGGCTCAGCTTCTACGACCGCTATCTCTAGCCCATTGAGCATGATAATGGCTCGCCGCATTCCTTCTGGCGAGTTCCAATTCACCCGTTCTCCCTGCGGTCCGAATATCTGCCCCTTTAACGACCTGGTACATCTCCTTTTTAATATATCATGGTTGAGCTTTGGACATGCGCGTACATAATGTCCCATCGCGGTGCAGTACTTGCATTGCTCGCTAGCAGGATCTCTCCGTCCAAATCCGCGATTGGCTATACCCGGCGGAACTACGGCTTCCTGGGAAGGGAGGGGGGGTCGGGATACTTGCGCCTGCATAACCAATAGCGCGCTCTCCATCCTTTCAATCTTGTTGTCGACTCTGTGCACCCGTTCATGTAGACTTTCGATCTTCGTCTTTACCTTGTCGCCTGTTCTCCCGGTCAGGTCTATGACCTCCCCTTCCTTAAGCAAGGCCAATGTCTCGGTCACTACCGTCTTTTCGGCCAGATCTGTTACGATGCTAAAATCCACATCCCTAGTGTTTACGAACTTGCTCGTTTGCTGGTAGGCTGATAGAATCTTGTCTTTGTCGAACTCGGAGAACTGCCTAAGGAAGTATTTGCTCATTATTCGGTCCGTTACTTCCGGGATCCTTAGTGCTACCAGAGTAAACTCCTGTAGGAAGTCATTGTACGTTGAGAAGTTCTTCCTCTGGACTGTTGCTAAGTCGGCCTCCGTAGCCATCTTCTCCTCTGCTAGGTACTTTCTCATCATCACATTCTGGGTTTCCTTCCAGGATCGGCTTGCGGCTACGGTGGCCATTATGTCAGGTGGTCCATTTTTTTTTCTTCGGTCCATTTCAACAGCGCGGCTAGATTCTCGTAATCTATCAGGAATTCCGTGATGTTCGCCCCGTCAAACGTCAACTTTTTCTTAGCGTCCGCTAGGTAGCCTTGATTTTTGTTTAGTGCTCGCGAGAGGGACGACACTATCTTCCTAAGGCCGCCCTCGGAGCTACTGGCCTCGCCTGCCATACTGTTATTCGGACCTTCCTTGCCGGCCTTCTGTCCCTCCCTAGTCTTCGCAGTTCCCTCCGGGTCGAACCATCCCAACACTCTTTCCCTGAGGCTCCAAAGCCCTTCACATCCTCGTGTTACTGCTGGTGTGGTCGGCAGACGGCTAACCCTATTGTCTATGGTTGGCGGGTTCGTGGCTTTTTCTGCTTCCACCCCCAGGGAGTTCTCTCTCTCTTTCCTCCTTTTGCTCGGTGTTCCCCCACGGTCAGTACCTTTATCCCCTTGTCCAGTTCCGCCTCGGTTGGTTTTTCGTTCATCCCATGGTTCCTCCTGCAGAGGGCCTTCCTCGTTCCCAGTCATCATTTCCTCAATCAATCTTGCCTTGTACTTTGCGGTCCTCTTTTCTATCTCTGCTAGTTTGTGCCTCGCATCCGTGACCCTTACTTTCTTCGACACAGCTCCCTCTGAATTCCGAGGGCTTATCCTATCCTTATTCCTGCACTCCTTGGTTTCCTGAGTCCCTTACCTGCTTCCCCCGACTTTTCCCGAGCTTTCCCCTGAGGAGATTTCCTTCCGGTTCCCTTTCGTACCATCCGGATTTATCGACTCTCTGTCTTTCTGCCCTTCTTCGCTTTGTGCGGCACTGCTTCCTAAGCCTGGTCTTCCTTCGCCCTTATGGTTACTCGTCTCATCCTCCGTGGCCATTCTGCCTAGTTCTGCATAAACCAAAAGATTCCCCAGGACATACGCAACGCGAGGCATTTAGGTTCCCTTGGTTCCAACTTCGTCGGCTTTTCTTTATTCGGGAAATAGCCTTCTCCCTATTTCCGTTTCCTAATTGCTTCCCTAAAAAGGAGCCACGACTGACCCTGCTGCCCTGCCGAGCTACGGGCGTGACTTAGTTTCCCTTATCACAGGCTCGTTTAGAGCATCCGTGCCCCGTCGGGCCGGTGCGTAGGAGTCCGGGTTAGGCATCCCGCCGGGGATAGTTTCCCGAATAGTATTCCCCTTTTTTGACCTTCAGGGTCACGGCAACCATTAGGAGTCTACCCCCTCCCCCCTTTATTATTTAGCGGTTTTTTATTGTCCGGGTCCGAAGCCCTTCCTTATTTCCATCGGTGGATTTATACTTAATTTGCCCTATTAGCCCATCCCCGGAGGCTAGTCCCGTTCTCGCCCTCGTGGCCGTTTAGGTTCGGTAGGCTCCTCGAATAGTTGAGCCACCCCTGCTAAATAACTCTCTCCTATCTCAATCTCTCTCAGGATTATGTGCTCGTAATTCCGCCAGGCTAGTCGCGGCAACCCAAATATCAGAATATGGATGACTTCCAGTAACTCATGGGCCCTGTTTCCCCAGAACGGCCCATATTCCACAGAAACATCATAGAACATCCAGATGGTCTGAAAGGGGAAGTGGTCTACCCAGACTGTCGCTGAGTCTGCCAGTGCTTGTGCCCTTGTGAGGCTCCCGAAAATGAGGTCTATCAGAAATCGGGGGACTCGACACCTCAACGGTGTGGTTGGTGCCCTGAACTCCCTCCAACCCCCCATTTCCACCTTGGTAAGCAAATCCACGTTTCTTCTACCCCTGACCGATTGTCCTATCCGCGTCAATGCCCGGGCCGCCCTCCGAAAAATTGGAGCCAACTCGTGGCCTTGCGCTATCCTCATCCCCAATAAGTGTCAGCCAACCTCGGGTAGGTATAGGACCCCGGTTACCTCTAAATTGGTGAACAAATCGTCCCCAGACCGACATTCCACCAACATGAAGGCCCGCCATTCCGCGTCGAACCCTCGAAAGTTGGAATTCGACGGGAGGGATACTTCCCATCGCCCGCCGTTATTCCAGGGTGGTCCGGGGTACAGGGGCTGACGTTCCATTCGCACACGGGGCTGGCGTTCCATTCGCACACGTTTTGGTGCCATTGTTGCCTTGGTGATTCCCTGGATAGTCCACATAGAGAGGGTTACAGCCAATCCTTAGTAAACGTCCACCTACTGCCCCCTTACCCTTCATGTTTTCATTCTTCTTCTCTGATCCCAACTATCCCTCCATATCCCCAGGAGCAGCAACCCCCTCCAGTTGTTCGTACAACCAGTAAAGGTCGTCTATGTAGGTCGCGCCCCGACCTACTTCCCGCCCGATGACTCTCCACATAGCCTCATCACTTATTTGCGGAACTCCTGGCCTAGTATTTACTGCCGCTCGTAATATACAAAGCACCTCGTGCCCCTGCTCGTCTTCAAAAGGCCCCATCTATAGGAAGGCGCGATAGTATTCCTGATACATTAATGCTTCATCAAAATCCAGCCTAGTTATGGCAGCTACCGCCTGCTCCACTCGCTTTACGCCTCCCAGTCGTCTTAGTAGAAAGGGTGGCAGACTCGTTCATACGACCTCATTGGCAACTCAAAGACCCCTGCTGCGGCGACTTTTACCTCAGCCGTCACGTCATCTCGTTCCGGATCTGCAAACTCAAACCCCTCCCGCCAGGTTATTTGTCATGCTCCTTCGAACATTCGCACTGGGTCGTCCCCGGATGCCAAGGCAATCCCAAAAGTTCGTCATCCTTCTTCCGACAGGTGTAGGGATCCCGTTGCATGCACGCGCTCTGGGAGTTCCAAATTTATGCCCCCGAACTCTCCTCTCGCACGCCATTCCAGCTCTACTACTAGGTACACCGTGCCTTCCACCAATTCTACCCCCCACCCGGTCCATTACCGGGTTACTTACCACGTTTCTTGCTGGCAGGCTCATTTCGACCCTTCCCCCTAACGCTCTTGGTGGTAGCATCCCGCGAGGCCTATCCTCCCAAAATGTCATTCGCCGGGCCATCTTGCAATGTCTCCTTTCCTGCTTCCTTAGTCCGATTGCTGGACCCACCGAGATTTCATGCCTTTCGTGCTTTAGTCTCTCAACACCCCCTACTTATCGTACACTGGTTCTTGCTGCTATCTCTGCCCATATACGTACAAATCTTCTCCCCCCCCTTGGTGTTGCTACCTTACTTGTTTCGGCCCCCTCGCATCCCCTGCTAACTAATGTACACGTCCCCTTTTCTTACACTACATCTCGATTCACCTGCACCCTCCATACTCCGACCTTCCCGCGGTGTTTCGGTTTTTGGGTCACTCTAATCGAACCACAATACCTCAAACAGCGTAAAGACATCGTCCACATAGGATGGCGAGGCCGCCGCCTCCCGGCTAACTATGGCGTCCCAAGCCTCTGCGTCTACCTCTAGACGATCGTACTTACCTATCCTCAGGACGATGATGACTTCACTGGCTTTATCGCCGTAGAAGGGCCCATATTTTAAGGACATCCTATAGAATTTATCGGTCAACCAGGCACATTCTATGAGCAGTTCCCTCATGGAGTCGGCCGCGTCTGCTATATGCTCGAATCCCCCGAACCAGTTGGCCACGAACTCAGGAAACCACGTTATTGTGCACAGGCAGGGAGGCTTGAGTTCCCTCCATCCTCCCATCACAACTCAGCTACTAACTTCGTCCCACCCCTCGTTGGCGAACCTTTTGCCTTCCTTTTGGGTTCGTGCCTCTACATCCCCTAGAAGCCACATTGGATCCTGTTCAATTGCTAAAGTAGTGCAAAATAGGTGCCACCCATCTTCGGAAAGGACAATCATTCCGACCGACTCCACTTTGCCCTCTACTATCTCGTCCCAACCTTCCTCTTCCCTTATTGGGTTCCAAATCCGTTCTATCCATACATATGATAATTCTCGGGCAACCTCAAACCCAACCCAGTCGCACGTGGTCCCCCTCCACTCGTTTTCCGTTGGTATAGGCATTTTTATCCCTCCTCTGAGTCGTCTTGGTTCCCATCCCTTAAAGGTGTATTCCATCATCCTTTCCTCTCGATTCATCTTTCCCCTTCCTGCACAATACCAGGCCACCCGTCCTTCCTAAGTTAAGTCACCCCACCCCTCTTAGAAGTCCCAGTCCTCTATCTCATCATCTTCGTCTTCATCACTGAAGTCGTCCTCTTCGTTATAGAACAACTCTTTCACCCCTTCCAGAAATGTCTCCCTATTGCCACATTTCTATAGACTATCCCCCAATGCACGGAGCTAGAGACAAAGACATCGTCCACTCTAAGGCAGTTTAGTATCTCGGCCAACTCGTCCGCCCAGTTCCCCTCAAAAGGCCTTATTTCCACCGACAACCGGAGGAAGTCTTGCCTAGCGCACAGGTATAGTCCGAGGTTCGTCATGGACCGACATATCTGTACTAACCTGCTCCGGGTTCCGAAAACTGCGTCCACCAGGAAGGGAGGCAGCACGCATCGCATGGTTCTGATGGGTCGCCTTATGCTCCCTCTATCCCGAAGTTCCACCCGCATATCTACCCTTTCCATTTCCATTTCCCTCCGCTGACACGCAGCCCATACAACCTCCGCTTCAGCCTTCCTAAACAACTCGTCCGGCGTATTCCCGAGTGCCAACTCTATGACCATAGCATTTTCCCCACCTTGCGACAAGTAGACCCAGCCCCGGGCTTCCATTGTCCTTCGGAATTCGAAATCCATTGAACTCGGCGACAACCTCGTCAAGCTGACATGAGTCCATACTGTCTCTATCCAAAGAAAAGCGTCCTCCCCTTCCAGCATTGTTGTTTGATACGCTGGTTCAAGGTCCGTCCACGCTCCATTTACCGGGAGGACGACCGGTACCCCATCCTTTACATCTACTGGCATTTCCTGGCCGCTGGTATAGATCGGGGAAGGCAACCATCGCGCCATCTTGTTTCAGCACCCGACCCCTGTTTTCATGAAAGAGTACCAACCGGTCCTTCTGGTCAGGTCAACCCTTGTTCTAGATGAGAATTATTTCAGACCCCTCGTCAAGGTTTCCCTAATTTACCTCCCCATTTCTAAGTACCTCCTTCCCATAATACCCTCGGTCAGCCATCCATTTCCCCACATTCCTTCTCTTGGTTCCATTCCAACTGACCTCTATCCTTCTTCCTTCCGATCATCTCTCACTCATGTGGACTTAGAAAGGAGGGGGGATAGACTTAGAAATATGCCCGTCCAACAATCCCAGCTCAAGCAATCCTTACGGAGGGGGGAACACATTAAAAAATCAGTCTCACATACGGGTCGGTCATCTCCTCACCGGTCATCCCCAATATGGTATCTCCGCTGGTACTATCGGTAGAGTTTTATCCCATACCTCAAACGCAGCTCAACCGTCACGAGCGCGGTACCCAAGCTCCGGCAAGGCGTTAACCCTTTTCTTGTATCCAGAATACCCCATCCCGTCTTGCCGCTCTTGCACATCCATACCGACACCGAGGGCTACCCCGTGTGCCTAAGTACAGGGACAAAAGTCAGCCGTTCGGGCATTCACTTCCATCGGTCCGATAAGAATCAGCCTTTCCAGAACCATGCTACGAGAAGCTACTAATCGACTCCGAGGCTCCGTCTTTGTCCGCATGCAGTGGTACTCCCCCCGCCAGTCAACAGGCTAAGCCCCGCCTAAGGAGACGTTTCACACCCCGCCCGACAAATCATCGAGCCAAAGCTCGTCACCGCTCGAACGAGAATGCTACTAATCACCCGGCGTGACAAACTCCCGTCCGACAGCTCGGTGGCCTGACCTCCACACCCGAACACAGGGCAGTCTACAAAAAGAGAGCGACGTTTTGCAACCCGCACCGGCCGTTGCAAACCAATCCTTTCCTTTCGAAAGGCAGGACGCTCGAATTCCACCATGCAAACACAAGTCCCAAGTGGGACACATAGAATACAAGTGCCTTTCCCTTGGTGCTCCCAGCGCTTCCTACCCATAACTCACATTTTTCTCTGCGGACAATGAGTGTCACTCCCCCTATTTTCATACATAGTGGTTGGTTCCTTCTCGTGAGAGTCTTCCAAGGTGAGCTAGTTTTTCTTGAGTCTAGCAACTCCCTTCATTCCCTTTCTCTTTACTTGTTTGTCCTTTCATAGGGTGGGATTGTTCCTTCTTGATGACCCGTTGTGTTCATATTGGTTCCTTCAAGTATTTCAAAATAAAAGTGCAATGTGCATGAGCCCACTGGGCTCAAAGAAGGAGAGAGAAGGGCACCCGTTTGGTCGGATCACTCCGCCGCGGGATTTTCATTGGAGCGCGGCCTAAGCCAAGCACCAACCGCCTGGCAGGTAACCGGAGTCCTTCTTTCATACGAAGAGGAAGGGTCAACCTGCGACTTGCCCAAGGCTTCCCCAGACCGGCGAACACCAGCACCGGACGAAGGAGGGCTAGAGCCATTCCACAAGGAAATGGCTGATCAAGTGCATAGCATGCATGTTATACCTCCTGGCCTGGCCATGCCATGCACCTAGCCACTCTCAAATCTGATTTCTCACAAGGGTAAGAGCAAACACAAGTCCATTTTCCTTATCTTGGGTTGTGTACACGTCAATGCGTCGGGCGCCCCCATCGGAATCGCAAGGGTCAATTTAACCCGTGCCCGTCACCTCCACCATTGTTGTAGGGCCAAACCCGGGTAGACTTTCGAGCCTTAGTTGACCCCACTGCGGGTCCCAGTTGGCTCGGCCCGCCCACGCTCATGCTCAGGGCGCGGGCCGTTCGTCCCGAGGTCACCCCCACCTAGTGCTTTGAGATGGATGGGGGTAGGCCATCGCGCGAGAGAGCTTTGACATTGGGGATGTAGCTCAGCCCTCACGCCGGGTGGTAGTCTCGCTGGTCATTCCGTAGCGCTGATTTTTTTTTGATTCATAGTTGTGTTCTCGTGCAATTGCTCCTTCCAATACGCAGGCAGTCCAATGGTTCTTTGAGTGTTTCTCTTCTCTTGTGCGCAGGCTAAGCGTCATCCTTAGGCCGCGCACCATTTCCCTAAGCATCCATGAGTGTAGCGCTATATTACCTGCTAGTGTGGTAGTGAAAAATACAAGTTTGGAGAGCCGAAATCACCATGATTGCATCATGGATCATTCATGGGTGTAGCGCTATACTACCTACTAGTGTAAGAGTGAAAAACACAAGTTTGGAGAGCCCAAAT
>BFEA01000461.1:273651-290890 GCA_003427395.1 Chara braunii | reverse complement strand
ACCATGATTGCATCAAGAAGCATCCATGAGTGTAGCGCTATACTACCTGCTAGTGTGGGAGTGAAAAACACAAGTTTGGAGAGCCCAAATCACCAAGATTGCATCAAAAAGCATCCATGAGTGTAGCGTTATTCTACCTGTTAGTGTGGGAGTGAAAAACACAAGTTTGGAGAACCCAAATCACGAAGATTGCATCATGGATCATTCATTGGTGTAGCGCTATACTGCCTACTAGTGGAAGATTGAAAAAACACAAGTTTGGAGAGCCCATATCACCATGATTGCATCATGGATTATGTAGAAAAGAATCGGAGTACTACCCCCTAGTGTGCAAGTGGAAGATGAGAGTTTGAGTAACCTATGGGAGGAAGAAGATGAAGTAAAAGAAGATGGAGGAGAAAGGGAGAGAGATGAGAAGGATGGAGAAGAAGAGGAAGAAGACAAAGAAAAATGAAAGTGAAGAGGAGGAAGGTGAAGGGGGAGAGGATGAAGGGGAGAGAGGAAGAAGAAGAAGATGAAGATGAAGAAGTCTCTTCCTTCCTCTCACCTTGTTGGTTCCTTGATGATGGTGTCTCCTTGATGAAGCTTCCACTCCTTGCACAATCCCCTCTTGGCTGTGGTTTCCTTCTTCTCCACGCCCCTCTCTCCTCCTTCCTTACTCTCTCCCAGGCCGTGCAAGCTTCCTCAGCTATGGTTATGGAGTCCTCCCCTCTAGGAGGGCTCATGTGACTCCTCTAGCCTTTCCTTCTCTCCTACACCCAGGGGGGATATGGCGGATCACCTCCCAAGTGTCTCTCCCACCATCACTATCCTCTAGAGTCTTTCCCACTACCTCATAGTCTCCTCTAAGCTCTCCTACGAGCATGGGCTCTTCTCTCCTCACTCCAAGTGCAAAGGTGCTCCTATGAGCTCACTTGGGCAGCATGGGCACTCCTCATGCAAATGTGAGAGTGGCGGACTGCATCCTCAACTTATGTAGGCTGAAACCAGCAGTCCGGCCAGCCGATGAGCCTCTCCAAGTGCCTTGGGGTGAACCGAGGTACCCCCAAGGCAAAATTCCCCTACTAGGCCCTTCTGGAGGTACCTGGGCCTCATTTTGGCCAAGTACATGCAGTTCGAGTGGCGTGTACCAACTCGGACTGCCTCTTGGCCTACTTCAGCCTCTTTTCCAAATGCTGCCCCCTTGGGTCCTAATGCTCAAGGGGCAACAATATTTGAAAGAAAAAGGCCTTGTTGGCCTTTTTCTCGATTTTTTCAAGTTGCGGCCTCCCTTGGGTAGGCCGGAGCATTTTTCCATGTGGCGGCACATTTTCAGCCTTGGATCTGGCTGAGATCCAAGGCCAGCAATAATCTGTGCTACCCCCTAGTAGTCCTCGCTTCAATTTTGATCCCCTAAGTCCACCTTTTCAATTTTTGGTGCATCTGGCTCTCTTTTTGGGCCAAATGCACAATTTTGTCCTTTTCCCTCTTTTGTTTCTTTCCATTTTGGGCTGCTACCTACTAGTGTGGGAGTGAAAAACATAAGTTTGGAGAACCTAAATCACCATGATTGCATCATGGATCATTCATGGGTGTAGCGTTATACTACCTACTAGTGTAAGAGTGAAAAACACAAGTTTGGAGAGCCCAAATCTTTATGATTGCATCATGGATTATCTAGAAAAGAATCGGAGTACTACCCCCTAGTGTGCAAGTGGAAGGAGAGAGTTTGAGTAACCCATGAGAGGAAGAAGATGGAGGAGAAAGGGAGAGAGATGAGGGAGATGGAGATGGAGAAGAAGAGAAAGAAGACAAAGAGAATTGAGAGCGAAGAGGAGGAAGGTGAAGATGAAGGGGGAGAGGATGAAGGGGAGAGAGGATGAAGAAGAAGAAAAAGAGGAAGAAGAAGAAGAAAAAGAAGATGAAGATGAAGAAGTCTCTTCCTTCCTCTCACCTTGTTGGTTCCTGGATGATGGCGTCTCCTTGATGAAGCTTCCACTCCTTGCACAATCCCCTCTTGGCTATGGCTTCCTTCTTCTCCAAGCCCCTCTCTCCTCCTTCCTTACTCTCTCCTAGTCTATGGCAAGCTTCCTCTGCTATGGCTATGGAGACCTCCCCTCTAGGAGGGATAATGGGACTCCTCTAGCCTTTCCTTCTCTCCTACAGCCAGGGGGGATATGGCGGATCACCTCCCAAGTGTCTCTCCCACCGTCAGTATCCTCTATAGTCTTTCCCACTACCTCCTAGTCTCCTCTAAGCTCTCCTACTAGCATGGGCTGCTCTCTCCTCACTCCAAGTGCAAAGGTGCTCATTTGAGCTCACTTGGGCAGCATGGGCACTCATGCAAATGTGAGAGTGGCGGACAGCATCCTCAACTTATGTAGGCTGAAACGAGCAGTCCGGCTAGCCCATGAGCCTCTCCAAGTGCCTTGGGGTGAACGGAGGTACCCCCAAGGCAAAATTCCCCTACTAGGCCCTTCTGGAGGTACCTGGGCCTCATTTTGGCCAAGTACATGCAGTCCGAGTGGCTGGTACCAACTCGGACTGCCTCTTGGCCTACTTCGGCCTCTTTTCCGTTGCTCAAATGCTGCCCCCTTGGGTCCTAATGCCCAAGGGGCAACAATACTCGAAAGAAAAAGGCCTTGTGGGCCTTTTTCTCAATTTTTTCAAGTTTCGGCCTCCCTTGGGTAGGCCGGAGCATTTTTCCATGTGGCGGCACATTTTCAGCCTTGGATCTGGCTGAGATCCAAGGCCAGCAATAATCCGTGCTACGCCCTAGTAGTCCTTGCTTCAATTTTGAGCCCCTAAGTCCACTTTTTCAATTTTTTGTGCATCTGGCTCTCTTTTTGGGCCAAATGCACAGTTTTGTCCTTTTCCCTTTTTTGTTTCTTTCCATTTTGGGCTGCCACCTCATTCCGGAGCTAGCTGTTTTGAGCTGGCCCACAAAAAACGGCTAGTTCCTCTCCACCATGAGATCTGATCTCAGATCCATGGTCAAAAAGAAAATCGACCACTTCCTTTTTGCATTTTCTCTCATTTTCTGCTTTTTAATTTAGATTTTATTGAGATATGGCGCCAAGGGTCATATCGCTACATTCCGGATTGCCCTCCCTTATTCTAGGAGGGATGAGGTTACAGTTGGGACGTGTCAGTCCCTACTGTGCTGGACCCAATAGGCCGACACACTCTCCTCCACTCTTTTTTCCCTTTTTGTCTGATTCTCCCTCCTTTGTCTCCCATTTTTCTTTCTTTTTCTTTTATTTCAGCTGTGACAAGTGTCAAACTGGTGTGTACCCTCTTTCTAGGCCCTAAGGCCTCATTCAAGGCCAGGTTCATGGCTGTTACTTGGCCGTTACATCTCGGATTCCAACAATGGCACCCCCATGCTCCTAGAGGGCTCCACTTTGCTCCTGTTTGCCCAATTTTGAGCCCCTTTTGCTCCGATTTTCTAAGGGCAGCCTTTTTTTCATGTTGGGCCTCTTGAGGCTGTATTTTCTCATGCCTAGCTAATCCGAGATATCTTGGACTGCTGGGCAGCCCTCCCAACACTATTATTTTGCTTTCTTTTCATCCCATGACTCTCCCACTTGCTTCCACTAGTGCTTTTAGTAGTGGTGCTAATATTTTCCATCGTCTAGATCCTTGATCTCGACGGTGCCGTTTGTTTGCACCGTGTTTGTGTATACTTCATGGTTGGGCTAGACATGTTCCATAAGTTTGTGTGGTCTAGCTTTATACCCTATTGAAGCTGGGTATAAGGGGATAAATCATTAAAAGACTATGAACTATTGTTTGCTAAGTTGACTTGGGGATGGTGAGAGTACTTACCTTTGTGGTTTGGCCTGCATGTGACTAAGTGATGCCACTACTTAGTCTGATTAGTTGCTTTAGTTGCTCGCCACGTGCTAGAGCCATAGGAGTTTAGTTTCAATTCCTGCATTTTCTTAGTTAAGTTTATTTTACTTAGATCAATTTTTTGCATTTTCTGGGATCCTTTATTTTTACTTGGTCTTGTATAAATCTTGGTAAGCTACTTTCTCTACGGGAAGTGCTGCCGAAGTTTCTACAAAACCAAGGAGTTAGTCGAAACTTTGTCTTCTTCAGGATCCAGTTCTTTTTTGACTCTTCGACTTAGTAAAAATATGGAAAGCCTCTTTTTTTAAAGGAAGTGTTGCCCAAATTTTTGCCAATTCAGGGATTTCGACAAAATTGGGCCTTGAAGAGTCATTTCAGATCATAAACTTAGCTTTGTATAAATCTTGGAATAACACTTTCTCTACGGGAAGCGCTGTCGAAATTTCTACAAATCTAAGCAGTTGGTAAAAATTTTGTCTTAGCAGGACTCAAATTTTATGCATGAGTTCATATCTGGCTTAGTATAAATCTGGAAAGTCTTCCTTTCTAAAGGAAGTGCTGCCCAAATTTTTACTAATTTAGGGAGTTTGACAAATTTTGACTTTCTGGAACCCAAAAGTTTGATTTTAAGGCTCTACGATGACACTTTTCCTACGGGAAGCGCTGTCGAAATTTTCTTAATTTAGAGGAGTTGGATTATATTTCGACAGGTGGCAATTTTGGCGATCCACCCCGGGTAGGGTAGATGATGCCAAAGATCTGCCTTTTTTTTTCTTGGGCACGTGCGCAGGGATAGACTTAGGCTTGGTTATCAGGAGGATTTCCGTAAGAATAGGGTATAGAGATTATTCCTTGTGCGCTTATAAGTTTAGCCTGAACATTGGCCTTTTTGTGTTATAGGTCCTTCTTTGAACAATTCGATTCAGGATTTTGTGGATTAATATGCCTTATGTAATAGAAGATAGATTGATTTTAAATGAAATTGAAAAAAGAGCAACAAAATTAGCTTATTTTCTTAGAGTACCTATTGAGGGGTTAGAATAAAATTAAAAAATCTTCAATAGAAATGAAAACAAAATACAAGAATATCGAAATATTGATAATTCAATTTTTTATTTATTTATTATATTAGGCACACATTCAATCACGAGGATCACCTTCTGTTATCATCGATAACAGGTCGGTTGCTGATTCGTCGGTTTACGACTCAGTTCCAATTCACCCTCAATACTCAACCTAAAAAAGGTTTAGCTCTGGTGATTTTATTGTTTTGTTAAGGTTTCACCCGGACTTTTATTGAATGTCCATTTAACAAAGGTACTGAGTATTTAATTATGGTTGGTTGGACAGGAGGCTGGGGCTTGCATGGCTAAAGCGAGGGGTATGAGTATAGAGAATGGTTGGGGTTGACTCCGTGTAGTGCATGGATTTTGTTCGACTCTTTGATGTGATTGCAGGTATGTTCTGTCGTCATATGCTTATCCCCCTTATATGTATATAAAAATATATGTGTACCTATGTTGGTAGTTCGCGTGGCCTGAGGGGCCCGCGTATTAAGGGTAAAAGTTGGGGTTGGGGTTAAGAAAAGAAAGGTAAACCCCTTTTCCTGATTGTATGCTTCCTAATAAATTCTCAGTCGGACGTTGGTCCTGGGCCGGGATTCAAGGTCCTTGTCCAGGACATCCCAAACCCTAGGCTCTGCATGGAAGGAATTTCCCCCCGCGCAGAGCCTATTTGCCTTGCCTGTCGAGACACTCGAGCCAAAGGCCTGAGGTCTCACGGCCGCTCGGCTATTCCTTCAGCCGTGCAATATCGTGAGGGAGTAGACCCTCACGATACCTCGAGTCTGACACTTGTGTGTCATAAGCGGTACTCGGATCCACGAGGGATCGCTTGAATATGGGCACTACATAGTACACCATCATTTGCGACTGCTTGCGCACGTTTGCATTGCGAGTCGATATGAGTAGGCTCTGCGTCCCCGCGGTTTTATACAAAGTATGTTTGTTCAGTGTCGCCTTGTATAACTATATATACGTACGTGTGTGTGTGTGTTTTATTTTTATGTTCTTTATAGTGGTGTGCGCGTGGCGTGTGGGATGCGTCCAAGTCGACCGGCGACGAGCCGCGCTTGGGGCCTCAACCCCCCCAAGATGTCGGTTCGCGTGCGGGTCCGATAGACGCGTATTACCGCGCGTAGCCCCTATGCTACAGCGAACGAGAAACGCCCTCGGCTGGTCCACCTCTGCGATTGCAATTGATCAACTTTCGTACTGTGGACTGGTAGTTCGGCAGGGATACGCCCACCGAAGGGAGGTGACAGCTCCCGTAAGGTGGAGGTTAGTCGTGCCTCTCGTAGGCCCTATCCTGCTGTAGGGGCTCGCGAGAGGTATGGCTGGCGCACTCGGCCGGAGCGGCTTTGCGGAAGCTCCATGTATATCTGCGACGAAGGGTTAAAGACAAACTCCTGCGTGACGCGGCCGGGAGGGTCCCGCGCTGCCCTGTGAGGTGCCGGACCGATGCGCTCGACAACGCAACAGAAAGTACCAAGTTCACTTCATGTATCACCCATTAGACGATCTGTACTGGATTTCCAAACAGGAACTGCTACGCAGTGCACCGCGTGTCGTCAAAGCATACGAGCGACAAATCGTCACTAACGTTGTACCTAAGATCTCTGCAGGCTCACTCCAACAGAGTACTCTAGGAACCTCTTTGCCTTGCTCGCTTACGATGTGTTTGTCGAGGACTCAAAATGAGTTACTCGCTCGAAGAGACCTCGCTCTTGAGGGGGGAGTAGTGTGATGACCCGTCCATACATGGACTGAAACACAACTGATTTTTGAGTTTTGCCCATAGACTGAATGCCCTACTGAGTTTCCCGCTTGCTACTAAGTCTGTGTGTGCACGCTTGCTGGACTTCATGTCTGTTTGAGTGCTCGATGACTTGAGTGTGTGTGTGACCATGCCTGTGTGAGTGTTGGTTGGCTTGGTTGTGTGTGTGACCGTGCCTATCTGAGTGCTGGTTGGCATGAGTATGTGTGTGGCCCGTCAGGGCACTTGCTCGTTCGTTGGGCCCTCAGGGCCAGTACTTACCTTTGGCCGTGACATTGAGGGGTTGCAACGGGGAAAAACAGCAGGGCATTCAGTGTATGGGCAAAACTAAAAAATCAGTTGTGTGTTTCAGTCCATGTATGGACGGGTCATCACACCTATCTCGATATTGGAAATGAACCGAAAAAACAAATCCGCCAGGGTTATGGGAGAGATCCTATTTGGAATCCTATCATTGGAACACTACGAAAGAACCCTGAGTTGTTTCCAGAATATCGAATGATTGATGGCTTACTCTTCTTGCTGGACAAAACCGAAGAACGATTGTGTATTCCTCACCTGGAATCCGATGGGACTTCAAGAAGACGTATGCTGATGTGCGTGAACGTTTTGAGTGGAAAGGAATGAAAGAAGATGTACTAACGTATGTGCGGACTTGTCTTGTCAGTCAAAGGAGCAAACCCTCACATGAGAATCCGATGGGACTTGCGACCAACGAGATGACAATTCCAGATCACACCATCACATTGCAAGCCAAATAGTCACACCGTGTCCAGAGAGCAACATTGCACCAATAATACACCAATGGAGGTTCGTAGCACTGAAAACCAATGTTCATGGAGAGCATACTCTCTCCTCCCAACACAAGAGTCCAGTTCCTTCACACTCACACTTGGCACTCAGTGCCCAGCCTACTCCTACACAACTACTACAGACTACAAAAAGACGATGCAACTGTTGACATCAGCGGCAACCCGAAGTACTTGAAGATGTCGCCCATGCAGACCATCACCAATACAAGGTATGTGCCCTCACATCATCATCATCATCATCATCCTTCACCTATCCCCTGACTACACCCACGTCTGTCCTCTGTTTCAACCCAAGACCACCCCTGCGCTTCACTGTAGTCCAAGCCCACCAGCTATGGTGGCTAGGCTATGGCGCTGCCCTCAGCAGCGCCCTCCTCCTCTGCACGACCGCACGTGCTGCACCTCGCCTCTCAGTGCCAGCCAGCAGTCGCGAGCCTTTGCTCCAGCAGCGCTGCCACTAGCATGCGAGTGCCTGAATGAGGCAGCAAGGGCCGAGCTCGTTCCTTTATGGAAAGAGTTGGCCTGCTCACGCAGCCTGGCTGCCCAGGCCTGGGCCCAGAAGCTTCCATAAGGCCCCAGGAGGCTGCCTGGATGCAGCAGCTACTGGGCTGTTGGGCCTCGTTCGGTTGGGCGCCCAACTGTCTCTGTATGAGGCTGTGAATCACGCCCAGGTCCTGCATTCTTTGGAAAGGCCCGGTAGGCCGTGGAAATGTCTTTGTTGCTCGGCCTGTGTTTCTTTCAACCAACTGGCGCGTTGCAACTGCCTGGACCCCAAATATGAAATTGACAGTCGAGGGCCTCTTGCAAAAAGCCAGGCCCGCCTTCACTTAGGGCGGGCACCTCCGCCTTCACTTAGGGCGGGTAAGGCTGCAAACAGGGCCCCATAGGCCTACCGAGGACCCTGATCCTCGCATTCCCTCCTCCTTGACTTCGTGAGTCCTCTGAGAAGTCTCTTATTCTACAGGCATCTTTCCGTTGAGTGCTCTTTCATAGCCTGCGATTACTTGAGGTGTTGTTCTCATGAGTTCTTCTCGTGTGAACCACCAATTTTATTTCGGATCCTGATGATGTCTGAAGCTCACACGATATTGCATTCTCGGTTTAGGAGGTCGCCCTTTGTCTGATGGTCGAGGAACAGGCATCACTCGATGCTCGACGATCTGGTCAATGTCCACTTCGCCATCCATGGTTGGGGGCAGAATTGATCTTCTGGAAGGAACTGCTCAGTAGCAGCATAGGGTGCTAACTTAGAGGCATGGAACACAGGGTAGGTACGCAAGTGAGGTGGGATGCGGATTACATATGAAGGGCCGTCTGGTTGATCTCCTACAATATCTAAGATCTCCCAGGGCCCAAAGAACTGTGGCATTAGCTTGCGAGATATGCCTAACTCCTGACCAAGCTCAACAGCCTTAATCCAGACTCTCTCGCCTACCTGAAAGTTAGAGGGCCGTCTATGTTTATTCTCAGATGCAATCATTGCCTCTTGAGACTTCCTAATGTGTTCAACGGCCTGCTGCAGCATCTGTTCGTACTTGAAATCAAACTCTATGCTTCCAGGTGCTGCAGTGGGTTCTCTTTCTGGTAACAGAAAGTCTAAGGCGGTTCGGGGCTTCCAACCAAGATGCAGTTGGTTGGGAGTCATGCCGGTAGTACTATGCACATCATTGTTGTACAGGCTGGCAACGAGAGGTAGTTTCTCGTCCCAGTCGTCCTGACTTGGCTTGATATAGTGCCTAAGCAACTGCTATACTACTCGGTTCATTTGTTCTGCTTGCCCATTTGACTCAGGATGATTTCCTGAAGTCATTTGGAGTTTTGTGCCCATTTGTTCAGCAGTAGACTGCCACAGTTCACTTGTGAATCTGACATCCCTATCACTAACAATAGACGTAGGTAGACCAAAGTCTCTTACCCAGTTGTCCATGAAAAGTTTGATGACAAAGTCGGTTTTAGCAGTTTCAGGCATAGCGATCAGTCTGGCATACTTGGTGAACCGGTCCACTATGACAAAACTGTGTCTCTTTCCTGTCCTGCTCGTCACAAGGGTATCCATGAAATCCATGGACACACTCTGGCCTGGTCCTTCAGGGATCGACAAGGGTTTGATTAACCCAAGCGGAGCCTGAGTCCTTGGTTTGTCCCTTTGACAAACATGGCAGGTTTCAACATAACGTCTTGCATCTTCTAACATAGAAGGCCAGCAAAATCTTTGCACTAAGCTTGTTGATGTCTTTCTATAGCCAAAATGACCAGTTGCATTATGACATTCTCTAAAAATAAACTACGCAAAGACTCACTATGAGCGACACATAGTCTTGTATTCCTTGCCTTCTCAAGGAACAACAAACCATCTACCATTGTAAATTCATCCAAAGTCTTCTTATCCTTTGCTTGGAATCTACGAATGATTTTTGACATGACTGGGTCTCCCTGATAGGCTTCCACCATCGATCGAGTGAGTTCGTCAGATATGCCAAACTCGGTAACTAGCGCGCCCAAATAATCTGCCCTTCTTGATAGTGCATCAGCCACCTTGTTGTGCGTACGCTTGATAGGATCAAGTTGATAGTCATACATGTCTATCACTTGAATCCATTTCTTGAGTGCGTCTGACAACACAGGCTGTGTCATGGTCAGACCTCACATAGAAGATTCTTCCTAGGAGGTAGTGTCTCCAATGGACTAGCGCTATGTATAGGGCGTAGAGCTCTCTCTCATAAATGGACTTAGCTAACTTTTGAGATGGCATCTTCTTGCTCATATACTCGATCGGTCTCAACTTGGGCCCTTCCTGTTTCGCAAGGACCGCGCCTATGCCATATTGGCAGCCGTCTGTGGTCACAACAAATAGCTTATCAGGATCAGGAAGTTTGAGAACTTCATAGTGTGTTAGAGCATACTTCAATTTCTTGAAGCTTGCCTCACTCTCTTCAATCCACTCCCAAGGGGTGTCAAGTTGAGTTAGATCTGTTAATGGGGAAGCTATAGTACTATAGTTCTTTACAAACGGACGATAGTAGCCCGTCATCCCCAGAAACGATCTGACCTCAGTAATTGTCTGAGGTCTGGGCCAGTCACGTATGCTGGCCACCTTGGCATCTTCCGGCCTCAATCCATCTGCTGAGATTTCATGACCCAGGTACAAGATCTTGGTGCGACCAAACTCGCATTTGTCCAAGTTAACCTTGTACTGGTGTTGTCTTAGGAGACCTAGCACTGTTTTCAAGTGCTCAACGTGCTCCTCTACAGTCCTACTAAAGATGAGAATATCGTTGAGGTACACGATGATAAACTTGTCCAAGTAGTCATGAAAAATCCTGTTCATCGCGTCCTAGAACGTACCAGGTGCATTGCATAGACTAAAAGGCATCACCACAAACTCGTACAGACCGTAGCTGGTCTGAAATGCGGTTTTGTGCTGGTCCTCAGGTCTAATGGCAATTTGATGGTATCTGGACTTCAAATCTATCTTTGTGAAGTACCGACATCCCTGCACCCTATCCAAGAGGTCATCAATGCGAGGTAGGGGCTCCGCGTTCTTAACGGTGATGGCATTGAGGCCCCTATAGTCAATGCACATCCTTAATGGACCTCCCTTCTTCGGGACAAATAAGACTGGCGCACCGTAATGGGAGGTACTAGGCCGTATCCATCCCTTCTCTGGGAGCTCTTTAAGCTGGCGGCGATGCTCATCTAACTCCGCAGGAGACATCCTATAGATTCGTCCTCTAGGCACCTTACTACCTGGGACAACCTCTATCGCATGTACAACCTCCCTTTCCACCACGCCTGTGGGCTCCTAAAAAAGGTCTGAATATTGTGCGACGACTCTTTCTATCTCTGAGGGTGTTTTAACGGCTTCCCCTTTTTCAGAGACAAAGACTAGATACATGCTAGCTTTATACTTTTGCAATCTAACCGTTCTACCATTGGGCAGTTTGTGAATCAACACCTTTCTATCCCAGTCAAACTGAGGTTGCGAGACTTTGAGGTAGTACATGCCTAGTAACATATCGAATGGCAGTTCGTCGCTAACTTGGGAGGAGATCTTGTGGATCACTTCCCCTCCTCCATAGGAGAAGGTGCAGGCTACGTCCTTGACATAGTCGTTTACAACCATTTGGTGCTTGTTGGCTAGCGTAGAAGCTACAGTTCTACTAAGCCGCTGCACTCGGTCCCCTAAGCGCAGTGTATCCACACAAGCACGACTGATGAAATTTCGTGTAGAGCCTATGTCTGCGAATGCGCCAACCTTGCGGACACCTACATCTACTTCTACCATGAAATGTTCACCCTTTGGACCTCTACTGATCATCGCCCAAGAGTCCCTGGGGTCCTTCCCTGACCACTCAGTCTCTAACTCTTCTCTGGCCCCAGACACATCTCTCCAACAGAGCGTCGGTGGGTCTGAATGTGTCTGCGGGGCGATGTGTGGGTCTCTAGCCTTGGCCAACACCTGAAGTGGGGAAGGCAACGTTACCACTTCAGCGCGAGTAAGAGCGGCTAACACTCCTATTGGCCCGAGGTGTTTCCCTGTGAGCTGCTTGCAGAAGCACTCCCAGGGTTCGAAGATAAGCCCACCACCGTTGGTGCGGCTACCTTCGTTGTGACATTCTTGCCGCGGCAAGTCCTGGACGTGTGGCCATAGTTGCCACAGTTCATGCATGTACCCCTAGCAACGCGGTCACGCCAAACCTCGTAATCTAAACCAATCTTCACCCATGCGGGTGTCCCTTGGTCGCCATGACCCGCGGACCGTCCTACCTTCTTCTTTCCGGTCCCCCTAGCCTTTTCTTTGATGGGCGCCACGACTCCCCCATCCGAAGTCTCGCTGGCCCCATCCTGCTCTGTCAACTCCCCAAGGTCTGGGAAATCGTCAATCTTCGTCGTTTGACCATTGTGGTCAACGAACATTAACTGACCCTTCTTCTTCCAGTTTTGGGGCAGTCTCTTCCTACCATCATGGGATGCCATATGCGCAGATCCCCTTTTGCCTCTATGTCTAGAGCCTTCTTACTAAAAGAAGCGAAGGTGTGCTGTTCGACATAGGCCTCGTCAACCAGCTTGGTCCTTACCTCTGCAGGTCGGCACCTCAGGTAATCCGTTAGGAGAACCTGCTGGTCAAAACGCACACCAGGTACCACGAGTAGTCGCTCTACGGTATCCGTGAGCTCTCTAACATCCTTGAACCTACGGGCACAAAGATTGTTGATAGCATCGGTGGCCTTCTGAGCCCCTTGCGGGTTATGCCACCTGTTGTACACGGACCGTACGACCTCTTCCAATGTCTGAGCCTGTGCCCAGGCATCGAAGTTTTGACCGTAGCCCTGCTGCTGCACTAAGCCATTCAACCAGCGGGCTGCTGACCCCTCTAAGAAGGAGGCAGCCACTACTTCTCGCTCTGGCCTTGTGAGCTTGTGCCTCACATAAGTAGGCACAGTCTTCACCCAGGTGTCCAAGTCCTCTTCCTTCTTCCTATCCCCAGAGAAGGGCTTGGGACTCATGAGAGGTATCTTAGGCATCCACTGCATAGGCTGCATGGGCCCAGGAGCTTGCTGCAGCGGCTGCATAGCCACTGAAACAGGTTGTTGCACACTGACTTGGGCCTGGCTTGACAGTGGGACTGTAGTGACCACTGTCGTGGATGGTACGGTTGAGACTCTATGAACCAGACCACTAGCTGCTACTAAACCACCTGGAGGGGGCATGCCAAACATAGGAGAGAAAGTTTGCCCTGTGTGTTGCGGTATCGATGAAGGACCCGCACTCGCAGGGGGAACTACAGCAAATTGTGGCTGCCTCACCGCTGTGCGAGGAGCCCGAAGTTCAGCCAGGATTTGTTTCTGGCCTGCCAACAAATCGGTCAGCAATTCCTGCTGGACGTTCTGCGCTTCAGCCACTGAGAGTAGAGCATTACGCAGCGCACGGCCAGTAGGATCCAATGCCGCCTCATCTAGTGCTTCCAGCCTGCCTAGCTCCTGCATTCTATTCCCTAGTCTAGCCTTCCTAAGTATGGCTTTTCTTTTCCTCTYTGTTGCATCGTCCAACTGCCGCTGTAGCTCATCCTGAAGTTCTTCTGCTTGGCGGATTTCCAAATCCTCCGCCGTGAGGAGGCTGCCTGGATGCAACAGCTACTGGGCTGCTGGGCCTCGTTCGGTTGGGCGCCCAACTGTCTCTGTATGAGGCTGCGAATCACGCCCAGGGCCTGCATTCTTTGGAAAGGCCCGGTAGGCCGTGGAAATGTCTTTGTTGCTCGGCCTGTGTTTCTTTCAACCAACTGGCGCTTTGTAACTGCCTGGACCCCAAATATGAAATTGACAGTCGAGGGCCTCTTGCAAAAAGCCAGGCCCGCCTTCACTTAAGCGGGTAAGGCTGCAAACAGGGCCCCATAGGCCTACCAAGGACCCTGATCCTCGCACGTGGGTTAACTGAGAATTAACGAGTTTTCTGCAATGGAACTCGAAAACCGGGTCGGCAGGAATGCAATAACCCATGCCATGTCTCGTGGAAGTGAGGGTCATCAGAGGGCCTACTTGGCCGCCCTCAACCCAGGCCGATCAAGGGCAGAAAAGACCCTTCACGAATTCAGGGTCTGGGCGTGTGACAGTTGACTTTAGTCAATTGCCCGTCCACCCAACAGTCAAAGTCCAAAGGTACCTAGCCCAGGCCGCAGGTCAAGCACACACACTTGTTTGTAGCAGGTTCCTGGACAGCATCAAGTCCAAGGGAGAAGTCTGTAACTGTACAATCTGGGCCTTCAGCTGTGAGTCAATTTGGACGACTAAGGGGAAAGCACCGAGGCCACGCAGCCTCGCTTATTGCTACTTAAGGCTGTCCTCGAAAGAGTCAACGCATTCAGTCTTGCTATGCTGCTTTGACGCTGGCTCGACTTTGACATGTCGCTGGCTTCATGCTGGCTGTGCACAAGCGTTGCGGACGACATCACGAGGTGGAGGCAGCATGCTGGCGATTCTTCAGTGTGCCATGCCATGCAGATGTGGCGTTGCCTCTGGTATAAGTGGCGTTGCCTCTGGTCTACGTGGCATGCTGATGTGGCGCTGCCTCTGGTCTACGTGGCATGCTAATGTGGCGTTGCCTCTGGTATACGTGACGCTGCCTCAGGTTTACGTGGCATGCTGATGTGGCGCTGCCTCTGGTCTACGTGGCATGCTGATATGGCGTTGCCTCTAGTATGTCTGCTGCTGCCCCTCGTCTACGTGGCATGCTGATGTGGCGCTGCCTTTGATATACGTGGTGCTGCTACTGGTCTACACTGATGATGTGGCGATTGTCACCTGTTTACGTGGTATTGTCCACGCTGTCTACATGAGGTGACTGGTTGCAAGGAAGGAGGAGGATCGGGATCTGTGGTGGAAGGAGAAAGGGTACTCAACTGGGTATGAAGTCGATATTGGAATCTGCAGTGTGTTCATGGTCTTCATGAGATTGAGTGCCACGTGGCATTTCCGTGTGTGATCAGGAATATACTTATGATCATTGTTGATGAGAAGAGGGGAGAAGCCCGGAGGAGGAGAGGGTTCAACAGGGATTATTGTGTGAATCTTCATCTTTTCCTTTGTCTGTTCCCCCTCCACTCTCTTCTATTGATGATAATGAGATACTGTCTGATATATTTCTTCACGAATTGGAGACTTTGCTGCAGATACCGACTCTACAGGTATTTGACGACTTCTGAGTATCTGTCAGGCTGGGTTCATTACAGATGTACCCCCACACCTAAAGACCTATCCTGTCTTCCACGCGTCTAAACAGTTACCGTATGTGGAAGGAGATGAGTTTCCTAATAGGCCATCTATGTTCCCACCGTCCATGAATGGAGGATATGAAGTTGAAAAGATTCTGGAACATGGCTACTTCTCTACAGGTGGCAAAGGAAGACCGCAGAAGCAGTACAAGGTAAAGTTCAAGTCTCAACCTCCATTTGAAGCGAGATGGTTCAGTAAGAAAGAATTGTTACCTACTGCTCCTGACATTGTTGCCGCATATGAACGCGGGTTAAGAGAAAGATAATGTATTTTTGCGATGGAACTCTAAATTCGGGCCGGCAGGAATGCAATACCCTGCTTGATATGCCTTGAACTGGCCCTCAGGCCACACGCAGGCCGCGACCCCAGTCTGAGGCCACAAAGGCCCAAAAAAAGATATTCCCTTGTTGACCCAAGGCCTGTGCGCCTGACTGTTGACTTTGGTCAACTGCCCAGCGAGCCAAGAGTCAAAGTCTGTATGTACCCAGCCCAGGCCGCCGGCAGACACACACACTTGTTTGTATGCAGGTACCAAGTCAACATCAGGACCAAGTGAAAGTCTGCAACTGTATGCAATCCAGGCCTTCGATTGTGAGTCAATCTGGGCCACTGTGGGTGGAAGACCTGAGGCAGGTCAACTCGGTCAATCACTACATAAGACCCTTTCTCCAGGAGGTCAACATTTAATCTTGCTATGCTCTCTTGACGCTGGCTTGACGTTGGTTTGACGCTGGCTGTGTGCTGGCACTGTGGACGACGACGCGGGACTGAGGCAGCATGCTGGCGCCTTCTGTGCTGAGCACCAGCTTCTGCTGATATGGCGCATGCCACCTGTCTTCATCGCTGATGTGGGATTGGCCACGCTGTCTACATTGGGTGACTGGACACGACAAGGATGGAGATCGGGATCTGTGGATGATTCAGGTGTACATTGGGTGACTGGACACGACTTGGCTATCTACTTACCTGAGGTTGATGTCAATATTGTGCGCTGTTGATTGTCTCCAACGTCTTCACGAGAGAATTGTGCCACGTGGCACTTCGATGTGATCAGGATCTGTCAGGCTCATTGCTAGATACTGTTTTCCTTACGTGGAGGCGAGGGACCCCCGGAGAAGGAGTGGGGAATGTTGGGCTACTCTTTATGTGGTCATTGATGATTACATTCTCTTCCACCTTGTACTCTGTCTATTCCCCCTCCACTCTCTTCGTTCACTGGAAATGAAACATTGTATCAGAGATCACATTCATGATTATTGGGGACATTGTTCAGAGTTGAGTTACTTTGTATTTTGACATCTGGCTAGTATCTTACAGACAGGGTTCAGTACAGTACGTTCTATTCGAGAAAAAAAGAGCGATTTCTAAAAGTCCAGTTTTGGAAGGTAATTCGTATAGAACGTACGTACGTTTTTTTCGGGGTAAGAAGGTAGGGCGTCGAACCCCGTTTGCTCCTAGTCCCTTCCTTCAGTCTTGCACGGATGTGCCCCCTTTAGGACATTCGACTTCTCCATATGATACACACATAAGATCAAATGACATTTGGGATCCATCAGGCCTAATGAGAGTTTCCGCACCGTCCTTACTCTGCCGTTGAGAGATGACGCCTCATGACGCAACAAGTCTAATGTGTGAGAGAGACTGCCTTTCGGTGGGGGCCAACCTGCGTCCATAACACCGGAGCTGTTGTACCGAACAACACACCTTCCCACATGTTGGAGCTGAGCCAAGTTCAAAGAATCATGTAACAAAACTTTTGAAGACGTACGTAACCCGCACATTCATCACATCTCCAAGAACTTTCAACTACAAGAGCCAGCAAAATCTGACACGAAATAAAGTACAAACAACCCTGTAACCACTTCGCATAACTTTCAACGCATTTGACAATAAAGTTACATAAACAATTGCCCCTTTGTATTTTCAGGGCACATCGTACCAGGGTGAGCCCGGTTACCATGCTCCGTAGGTTTGTTTTTTCATTGTTGG
>BFEA01000461.1:248663-264051 GCA_003427395.1 Chara braunii | reverse complement strand
AAACCAAAATTTCATTGCAGATTCGGGGTCCTCTCGCCGAGCGCAGAATGACCCCAGTTTCAAAAAATAAAAAATAAAAAATTCTGGGCGGTTTTTTGTCCTGCCCCGTTTACCCGGGCGGCCCCCCCTGGGCCCAACTGGCTGTGGCCCGGCAGGGCAGGCCCGGCCGGGCAGCGTCCTCACTCAGCTTTTCTTAGATTTTGTTTTCTCACTAACTCTGTTGTGGAAAATCGCAATAGCGCAACATCTGAAATTTCAAATTTCCGATTTCGTTTTTCTTCTGAAAATTCGAAATTTCGTTGTTGAAAATCCGGAATTTATTTTTTTTCGAAAATTTTGATTTCCTGTTGCAATTTCCCGTTATTTAGAAAATCTGGAATATTTTTATTCCAAAATCCGTTTTTTTTCTTAAACGGTACGGGAATCCCTCTTTCAGTTAGCATTCTCCAAACTGCGCGTACTCTCATCTGTGTAATTCCGAATTTTTTTTTGTACTTCATTTTCGGAATTCTTTTATCAGAAAGTCATTTGCGGTCTGAAAGTTCGAAATTTTTTCTCATTGATAATTTCGCACTTCAAGGGAATTGGGGGGCCTACTGAACTTGCAAACGAGTATTTTTTCTTTTTTCTCGAATTTTTGCAAATGCAATCAGACTCGACTTATTCACACTTTTCATGCACGTGATCAGCAGCACAACAAACTGGCGACATGCGCCCACACAGTACACAGAGATATGGCTTCCAGGTAAATTCACTTCCACTGGCTATGGCGACTGAGCGCCCAACATCCACTGTTCACCCACTGGATCACCCTGGATATCCCACACACGACACTCTATACACGCACGCAACACACACACATACCACTACAGCTATGGCAGCGCTAGCTGCCACTACCCTATCGGTATACTACACTTCTCTGCCCACTTCGACTTCGGGCACACTGCAGACCTCCTCGCACAAGACGCTGAGGCAGCGCTTCCGCATGGCTTCCGCAGGAATGAATGAATGGCTGTGCGCAGCCTCTTGATTTATACTTCTGTGCCTCGTTGGTCTGCCCTGTTTCCCTGGCCCACGATGTGCACAGTCCCAGACGGTACTTGCTTGACTGGACCGGGCTGGCTGGACTGGGACTGCTGACTCTGCGTGGTGGACTTCTACCACTTGCCCACTGGCCTCTACCCAAACTGGGGCTGACTCCGAAAGGCCACTTCTAGAACTATCTGTTTGGATTTTCGGTACTGTAGCAGCTACGACCCTACCCTTTCAGGTAAGTAGCAGCTACGACTTTGACCCTTCAGACAGTCTACAGCTACGACCTCTGGACTGTCTAGACTCCTACCCGACAGATCTACAGTTTGAATCCCCTGTACCATGTAGATCCTACCTACCACTGGCGGTCCTAAAGGTCACAGGTTCAAATCTACGGGTTCTCACAGGTATTGTACACAGGTAAGGTGGGGAACTAGGGATCGAGCCTTGGGACCTGCATCAGTTACTGCAAACTGGTGAATACCGTTTCACTCCCGCCGGCCTAAATCCGAGGTCCTCCGAGAAAATTTCAGTCCAAGGCAGGACCTTTACCTTTCTGTTGCCTCTCGTAGGCCCGGACTATATGGGGAGCTGTCTCTAGAAGTTCAGATCTCGTAAACCAGCGGTCGTCTTCCGGCTCTTGATAACTAAAATGAACATTGTACTGTTTCTGTGGACGACCTCTACCTCCAGTCCTGAATACCTCTTTAGCCACTATGACATCTATGTCATACCTTATATCCATATCTGGTGGAATCATAGACCTACGGGATGGAAACGGATCACTTATTTGACAAGGTGACAACTTCGATGCATGGAAAACTGGGTAAGTGTGGAGGTGTGCTGGGATTTCTATGGTATAGGACGGCCCATCTTCGCCGCCCTTGACTTCCAGCACCGGCCACGGTCCTCTATACGTAGGCAGTAACTTCTGCGAAATGTTCTCTTCAGGCGCAAACTCTTTAGACTGGACCCAGACCAAGTCGCCTACTTGAAACTGTGAAGGGCGACGGTGCTTGTTCGCCTGTTCGATCATGCGGTGCTGGGCCTGCCTAAGATTCTCAACAACAGTTGCTATCTCTTTCTCGTGCTGAATCGCAAACTCCCTTGTACCGGGCGGTAGCCTGTGAATCGCAAACTCCCTTGTACCGGGTGGTAGCCTGTTCAAATGGTCTTCGTGGTCTAAAGGACTTATGGAGCTCGTTGGGGGTGCGGCAGGTTGACAGGTGCAGGCTGTTGTTGTATGCGCTGGCTACCTTGGGAAGCATCTCATCCCAATTGACTTGATCAGGTCTAATGTACATGCGCAGGACTTGCTGCAGGACCTTGTTCATCTGTTCAGTTTGGCCGTTCGTCTCTGGATGACGGCCAGATGACATCAACAACTTGGATCCGTAGACTCGCATCAATTCCTGCCAGTTTAGACTTGTGAACCAGGTATATCTACTGCTAACTATAGACAGCGGAACCCCGTGTTCACTGACCCAGTGATCAAAGAACTTATGAATTACTAATTTTGTTCTGGCTTCTGACGGCAAGGGAACAAAAATAGCATACTTACTAAATCTGTCTACTACGACCATAACTTGGCTTTTGCCATGCCTACTCTTAACACCGGTGTCCATGAAGTCAATGGACACTGAATCTCCCGGCTGTTCATGGATAGGTAAAGGTCTGAGAAGACCTAAAGGGGCACGCGTAGTTGACTTATTCCTCTGGCAGACTTTGCATCTGCGAACATACTCTATGCAGTCATTTTTCATTCCTGGCCAGGTGTACGCGTGCATCAGGTTGGCTAAAGTTTTCTTGCCAACCAAAGTGTCCTTCGGTGTCGTGATATTCCCCCAAGATCAGACTCCGGATCTCTTCACTGTTGGGGACGCACAAACGGTCTACTACGTTAGTCTTCTCAAACAACAACCCGTCAGTAGTGCGGTAATATGGCTCGGACTCTGGGGCTTCGTTAACTCTCTTAAGGAGCTCACTATAGATGGGGTCCTGTGCGTACGCCTCTTTAACTTTCTATTGTAGGTCTGACCCTATATCTAGTTAATGGACTATGGCCCCAAAGTAATCAGCTCTCCTACTCAGAGCATCCGCGACTACGTTATACTTCCCTTTGACCGGCTTGAGCTCAAAGTCATATTGATCTAATTTCTGCGGCCTACCTAGTAAGCTTAGGTGTCATTTTGGCCTGCGTCTTTAACCATCGCAATGTCACGTGGTCAGAATAGACTTTGAAGAGCCTCCCAAGCAAGTAATGCTTCCAGTGTTCTAATGCTTGCCTGAGAGCGTAGAGTTCCCTCTCATAGGTAGATGTCGCAACCTTCTCTGAAGGCATCCTAGCGGACATGAACTCTACGGGTCTATAACCATTGCCATCGTCTTGCTGCAACACCGCACCTATGTCGTACTGGCTCGCATCCGTAGTGACGACAAAGGGCAAGGACGGATCGGCTGCCTTAAGGACTGGATATTCTATTAGTGCCTGCTTCAGCTTCTTCATAGCAGATGTGCAGTCCTTATCCCACTTCCAGATGGTTTCCTTCCTCAGTAATCTGCGAAGGGGCGCAGCGATAGTGGAGAAGTTCCTCACGAACTTCCTATAGTAGTTAGCTAAGCCCAAAAACGATCGCAACTTTGTCAGCATGCGTGGCGTCGGCCAATCTCTAATCGCTGCGATTTTACAATCTTCTGGCTTAACGCCGTCTCCATCTAAGACGTGGCCTAGATATAAGACTTGGGTCTTCGCCCAATCGCACTTCTTTGCATTGATCTTGAAGTTAGCTTCTCTCAGCTTCTCCAAGACCTGCTTGAGATGACCCTGATGTTCTTGGAGGGTCTTGCTAAACACTAAGATGTCATCTAAGTAGACAACAACAAATCTATATAACCATGGCCTAAACAAATCGTTCATGCAGCGCTGGAACGTCGTTGGCGCATTGGTTAGTTCAAAGGGCATCACTATGAACTCATAGTGCCCATATCTAGTCCGGAAGGTTGTCTTATACTGATCATCAGAATGCACCTCTATCTGATGATATCCGGACTTCAAATCTATCTTTGAGAAGTACTTCAAGTCTATCCTAGGTAGTGGCTCATCATTCTTCACTGTAACAGCATTCAGGCCCCTATAGTCTATACACATCCTCAACTCGCCCTCTTTCTTGGGGACAAAGAGAACAGGCCCTCCAAATGGAGATGAACTGGGCCTAATCCAACCCTTCTCAAGGAGCTCGTCTAGTGCTTACGAAGCTCCTCTAACTCCCGCGGGGACATCTTGTACACCGCACCCTTAGGAGTTCTACTGCCAGGCTCTATCTCAATGCGATGCTGGATGGGCCGCGATACTACTCCTGTCGGCGGCTCAACTAGATCTTTAAACTCCTCCAGCAATTTGGCAATAGCAGGGTCTATAGGCTTCTCTTCCTTAGGCTCAGTCACTGGCCTAACATAGGCTACAAAGACATGTTCTTCTAGGTGCTCCTTCTTCACGAATCTCGCGAATGCAGGTGCACTAAGGCAACAATGTGCCAGGGGATTCTCTACTCCTGACACATGGAACAGGCGAACAGTCTTAGCCTCGCCTGAAGGACTAGAAAGCTTACACTCGTGCTCTTTCAAATGGAGTGTGGCCCCGACTGCCTCTCCCCAATCCATTCCCAGGACAATATCGAATGGGAGGCTGTCTTCTACGAGGAGAGTGAGGGACTGGAGGACCTTTTCCACTTTCCCATTTTTCTCTAGGCGGAAATACGCCTGGACTCCCTCTACATAATCCTCTACAATCATTGTACGGTTGTCAGCGAGGATACTAACTATGGGGTCTGTTAGTTTCTGGACTTTAAGTCCCAGCTTCAACTTCTGCAGCGCTTTCCTACTAATATAGCTGCGGGTGGCCCCTAAATCTACTAGGGCCCCTACTCTACGTCTAAAATCTATGTATCTAGTAATATAAGCTGCCCTTTATTCTCCTTCTTCATCTTGGCCCAAGCGGGCATCCTCTCCTTCAATTCATCAGCCACGCATGCGAGGGAGGTGTCTAGAGAGACTCTAACACAAGCAGTCTCTGGAGAGCTATCTAGACACCGGCCTGCAACCTCTGCCATAGGCACATGTGGTGTGGGAGTCTCTTGCCAGCTAGCGCTATGTTCCCCACATGGCCTAATGGTAGGGGCAGTTGCTACCCCTACCGGCGGCTGCCTTTTGGCCCTTGAGCAGCCTTCCGGGTCTCTCTATACTTAAAACAGTATTTAATGATATGGCCCGGGTCACCGCAGAAAATGCACTGGCCGCGGTCCAGATGCTGTTGCCATAAGCTCTGGTCCAGACTTTCCCAAGGCCTACCCTAGGGTAGCCCTGGGTGCCATCCACCTACCCTATAGGGAGACCTATTCCTAGGACGGTTTTGCGGGGGACCTTGACCATTTCCTCCCGCTTGGCGGTTTCCTCCTCTGCCGCCAACCCCTGATCGCCCTGAAACCGACTCCCTGAGGCCCGACCCCCTTGGCCTTGGCCTCGCCCTCCTCCTTGCGGCCTCCCTCCAGCTGCGACAACAACGTAAGTTCTCCCCTGACTCGCACCGCTGTCCTCCTTCTCTAACCCCCGCTCAATCTGCTCGTAGGGGATCCCGTCCACACTACCTTCATCTAAGGTAAGGACAAGGCTATCCTTGGTCTTTACTTGCCTTGAGATAGTGTGGCCTTTCCATTGCTTTCCTTTGTCGAGGTCTTTGTGCCAGAAGGCAGAAAGTGACACCGACTTCGCCTCGAAAGCCACCACTTCACGGCTAAGGGAATCATAAGTGGTGGCACGATCTTCACTCTTCGCTAAGAACTGCCCTCGAAAGGCTTCGGGCATAGCCCGATAGAAGAGGCCGACCTCTGTGACCCCATGGTTAGCGACAACTACCAATTCATTCATCGTATCCTTGAGTGCCCTGGCACTCGTCCATTTACGAGCGTGGATGGTCTGGAGCTTTTCTGAGGCCTTGACACTGCGAGCGACATCAGCAAATCGCTCGCGCAGCAATTTCATGAAATTAATGAGGGTGGTGAACGATGAGTAGGCCACTGCATCATTGTTGCAGTTGGCAGCGCGGACTAGGGACCTTGCGAAACTGGCGGCCTCATCTCTAAGCGCATGAATGGCAATTAACACGTGTTGATCTGGGGAGACCTGTTGCAGATGCACATAGGTCTTGACGTTGGCCTCCCAGTTGTCAAAGTTTTCTTCCCTTTTCCCACTGTAGGAATCAGGGAATTTGACTTTGACCGGCTCCCTACGAGGACGCGGCTCTTCCTCCTTGGGAGCTGCCACCTTGACGCCTTCAATGGCGCCAACACAAAAACGATCAGTCTTCTCGAGGCGATGATTCACCTCGGCTCCCACAACGCCTACCAATTCGCGGGCAAAGTCCCGGAATCCCATCCGCATCGAACGCACAGCTATATCATGACTTCGGCTAAACTCGTATTGTTGTTCTTGCACTCTGGCTAAACGCTCGACGCTCTGGGCGATGATCTCCACCTTTTGTTGGAGGCCTACCTGAGGGGTCAATCGTGCACCTCCTCTAAATCTTTGACTGCTTCACTCGCTGCGTCCACCTTCTTCTTCTTCTCCCTCATCATTGCGAGTTTCCACTCCATTCTCTTCTCGTCTTCCATCGCCTGCCGCTTCAAAACATCTCCTTCTGCTTCCCACTCCTTCATAGCGGCTTCCTGCTCATCCTTGGGGATGTACATAGTTACCTCTTCTTCTTCGCCCCGGGATAACTTGGCGACCCACTCTGAAATCCGTTTTTCCATCTCCTCATCTTTGCTGCCACTGTGCTGCCCTCTCCTCCTTTGCAGTGGCGGTTCATCTTCTTCTTCCTCTTCCACCTCCAACTTCTCCTCTTCTTCCTTCTTCAACCTCTCTTTCTCTCTAGCCATCTCCTCCTCTATCTTCTTCAACTTTGCCGCCTGTTCCTCCTGCAAGGCCTTCTTCTTGGCCTACTTCTTCTCCTTTCTCTCCTGCAGGATGGTGGCCATTTTCTCCTCCTCCTCCTTCGTGTAAGGTTGGGTGGAAGTGCCACCCCGGGTTCCTACTCTACACGTGAGAGTGGGCCAGAAGCCCAGAGGAAAGAGGAGACGCCAAAGGGTCCCCCAGAGGGAGAACCCAACAAGTTACCCATACATCGGATAGTCATCCATACTGGTGTCAGGTGCACGACAAAAAGTCCCACTCCTCACCACTTAGACCTACCCGGACACTGACACACTGACTGACTCTCTAGGGACCACAGGGTGGAACCCTGTCAACTATGGTCACTACTTTAGACCTAATCTAAGGCTGTCACTACTGAACCAACAGCTGATCTTGAGGCATTTAAGGAGATCCCCCAAACTCCGCAAGAATTCTTTAACGTCGCAGTCAGGACGATGTGATCAGCGTGGTTTTGCCTGTGCTTTCAACCCACAACTCAGCCTTTCCGGCCTATTGTGCCACACTGAGCAGCCCGCTGGTCTGTACCTGTCCTTGGGAGGGTTCGTATCCCCCGGGACAGTCGAGTCGTCAGACACAGATCATCAGCCTTACTGGGTTCGGTAGGGGGGTGGTTCAAACAGGCCCTCAACACTTACAGACAGCCTGGTGTGTCAGCCTTAGCTATCGTTCAGGCCCACTGAGTCGTACCAACCGTTTCCAGCCGGTCAGCACCGGTCCTTGGGGGGGTTAGGCCCCCCTGGAAAGTTGGATTAGCCACAGCCTCAGCCTTACAAGGTCAGACTAAGGTTTCGTCATCCAGACCTATCCTTCATGCACAGAGTCCTATTACCTAGGACAGAAGAGACTCGATGCAGAAAGAAGAGACAGACAGACTCAAACTCAGCAAGTACCGTAGGGTGAGTGCACATCCATAGGGTGAGGGGACAGGCTAGGGGCTTGGCGAGGCATTACCAACTCCAGCTTGGTCCAAGTCTTGGTCAACGGTGCCGGTCAACTCCTCGGTCAACGCTGGGTCAACGCTGCAAGGCCCTGGTCAACACCTCGGTCAACGTTGGGTCAACGCTGCAAGGCCCTGGTCAACACCTCGGTCAACCTTCCGGTCAACTCTTATCTCGGCTATGGCTGTCGGCACCTTCACCTTCGCCACCCTTGTCTTCTCCTTCCTTCCCCTTCACCTTCTTCTTCCTTTCTTTCTTTCTTTCTTTCTTTTTTTTTCTTTTTTTTTTTCTTTTTTTTTTTTTTTTGGGTCACCCTCGGCTATGTCTGCCTCCTTCTTCTATGTCCCTCCTTCCACACTTCTCCCTCTATCTTTCTTCGTCAGCAACCAGTCCCGGCAGCAGTAGGACGCGTCAGTGCATGGTGCTCACCCGCCCAAAGACAAGCGGCATGGAGCAGCAGCCAGGCGAGACTACCGAGGCCTATGAGGCCCGCATGCTGGACATGGTAGTAGAGTACAAGCAACGGGCAGCTGTCGCAACATCCGCACGTAAGAAGGAAGATGAGGAAGCAGAGGAACAACGTCGCCTCGCTGAACAGCAGCGACAGGCGGACGCTGACGCAACAGCAACGGCCGCAGACGAACGCCGTCGACTACGCCGAGACAAACTCCTCGGATGCGCGGGGGATATCGAGGTGATCGCCGGCGAATGGGCAGTGGCTGCTGAAGAGGAGGGTGCCCCCTCTGCTGTGCGTGGCCTTGCAACCACAATTGAACATGTGAGCGACTTGGTCGCCACCTGTGCAGCACAGCAAGAGGACATCCTCTGCATGGACACCCTGGTCTGGAAGCAGATTCCCGTTATTGATGAACTGCTTGACCGGGTACGTCGGCTGGAACAGCAGCTTGCATCATCCACCCCCGCTGGACCCTCCAACTTGATGGACCGCGTCAACGTCTTGGAAATCGACGTCGAGACTCTCAAGGACGGCACCATAACGACAAATCAGCGGATTGACCAGCAGATTTGCGCTGCCGCAGCCAGTTCGACTGCGACCAATCGCGAGAGCATCCCGAAGTTTGACGGCCTCCCGATCTTCTGTGATGCAACGAAGACGGACCCGATCCCATGGTGGTGGCAGTTCGAGTTGAAGTTGGACATTCACCACGTCATCAACCCGAACCGACACGCATACTTAGACTCCCGCTCGGGAGGCGCGTGCCAGGCATGGCTGGACAACATGTTGTCCCCGCACAACGTCGCAGTCTCCGAGCTGCATACGAAGATCAGTTGGGCTGATCCCTTGGCAGCATGGCATAAGCGGTTCCAAGTGGAGCCGCCCGAGCTTCAGGCAGCCGAGAAACTTCAAAGGTTCTATGAGAACGACCTGCCAAGCACGAACTGGATCACCCAGTACCAATGCTTGGCATCCACGCCCAACTTGCCATCGACATTTGTCGCTATCAAACACTTCTTCATCAGGAGGAATTGTTCGGCGTTGCAGAACGCCTTGACGCAAGTTGAGGAGACGCTCACCACAAGTGAGCAGCTCTTTGATAAAGCCTCGCAGATCATCCTGACGAACATCGAAGCCAAGAATTTGGGCCATTCGTCTGCTGCAGGCCCGGGCAGAGGACAGCATCAGCCGAAAGTGGTCGTGGTCGCAGCAACTACAACGACCGACCCTTCAAACGAGGCTGCTTCTTCCGAGGAAGGAGACAGATTGGCAGCCACCGGGGATGGTGGCCGCCCCGCCAGAGGGCGAGGACGCGGCAAACCGAAGACACACACCAATTCATCCCCCGGGGCCGGACCAGCAGCTCAAGAGCCTTGGACACATTACGGTGTCGAGCGCATCGGTCCGGCACCGCACGTGGCAGCGCGGGACCCTCTCGCCCGCTTCACAAAGGAGTTGGACCAACCTCGACACGAACACGTAACTGGAGCTTCCTTAGGCCGCTCCGGCCGAGTGCGCCAGCCATACCTCTCACGAGCCCCTACGACAAGATAGGGCCTACGCGAGGCACAACTTGCCTCCACCTTACGGGAGCTGTCACCTCCCTTCGGTGGGCGTATCCCCGCCGAGCTACCAGTCCACAATACGAAAGCTACTCGGTTGCAATCGCAGAGGTGGACCAGCCGAGGGTGTATAGGGGGCACGCGCGGTAATACGCCTATCGGACCCGCACGCGAACCGACATCTCGGGGGGCTGAAGTCCCAAGCGTGGCTCGTCGTCGGCCGACTAGGACGCATCCCACACACCACGCTCACACCACTCTACGAACACACAAAAAGAACGCACACACATACACATAAAACGACACAACACAGACAACACGACAACGCTCCTAGCCCCTTCAGTGGCCATCCCATAACTTTCCACTGCGAAAATCGGATAGGCGTCGCACGAGAGACTTGGTATAAAATTGCGCGGACGCAGGGCCCACTCATATTGACTAGCAATGCAACGTACGCAGGCAGTCGCAATGATGGCGTACCATGTAGTACCCATGCTCGTGCGGCCCCCATTAATCTCGAGGGTCGCGCTCGGCACTCAAGCGTCGGCTGACGCGCACCTTGAGGGTTAATCTCTTGACGTCGGACAACCGCCAAGCGCGGTTGAAGACCACACACCCTCTTCTGCACCTTATACAGAGCGGGTGGTACACAGGTCCATACTTGTGGTGGCAGTCGTTTCTTGCGGCCCTACTACAGGCTTGGGCAAAAGTCAAGGGGTTTGACTTTGACGGCTGCCACGGACTATAACGTCCAACCATGAAAACTCTAAAAAGCAAAAACGAATAGGCCGAGGATTCCTTTGTTCCCAAAAGGGGTCATGATCTTTGGGGTACCCTCCCCCCTCTTCGAACGATGCTCCGCGGCCTACAATAATCCCAAGCGTTTGCGTCTACGTGCGAGCCACGTGATCCCATAACTTTTAGATGCTGGGGCGGCAAAGCGTCGCACGCCGGATCTTAACATAAAGCCGCGCGGCTGCTGGCCAGTCCCATACCAACCAACGATGCCAGTCATACGTGGTAATCGTGGCTCAAGCCTCGCGATATTGAATGGTTGAAGGAATATACCGCGAGGGGTTACCCCTCACGATATTGAACGGCTGAAGGACATGCCGTTCAGCCCTCGCGACATCTCCGCCTTCAGGGTTGGGTGTCTCAACGGGCAGTGCAGATAGGCTCTGCGCGAGGGGGAGTCCCTCCCCTGCGGAGCCTAGGGCTTGGGATGTCCTGGACAAGGACCTTGAATCTCAACCCTGGACCAACGTCCGACTAAGAAAGCCCCCAAGGAGCAACAGGACTTAAAAGGAAAGCTTTCCCTATGTCCATCTCGGTCTTACCCTCTGAGTATGCCTTCAGTACGGGGCCCCTTGGGCCTCGCGAACACCCACCGTAAATACACCCAGGCATACATACATAAGGGAGGTAGAGTTGCGACAATCACTTCTCACAGGCACAGTGAGACTCCTCACGACCATATGTACATATATGAGATCGCAGGCAACCCAAATCGAAAATCCGAACCACAGGACCTACTTGCAATCACATCAAAGAATCGAACAACAAACCACGCACTACACGGAGTCAACCCCAACCAATCTCCGTACTCATACCCTTCGCTTTAGCCATGCAAGCCCCAGTTTCCTGTCCAGCCAGCCATAAATAAATACTCAGTACCTTTGTTAAATGGCCATTCAATAAAAGTCCGGGTGAAACCCTTAACAAACAATAAAGTCACCAGGGCTAAAGCCTTTTAGGTTGGGTATGGAGAGTGAGTTGGAATTGAGTCGTAGACCGATGAATCGACAATCGACCTGTTATCAGTGATAACAGAAGATGATCCTTGTAGGATCAAGCTGAAGCTAGCCCAAATCCTGAATCGAATGTCCAAGAAAGGTCTGTACCATGAGACAAGTCAATGCCCAAACGAAATCATCAGCATATGGGGGATGAACCTCCATAGCACATTCTCACTCAAGGTTATCTGCCAACTAAGTCCAAGCCTACCTCTAAGCCAGTGTCCAAAGCAAACGTAGACTAATGGCAGAATCTCCCCTATTCAGGGTGGATAGCCAGGATCGCCACTTGTCGAAATATAATCTAACTCCTCTAAATCAAGAAAATTTTGGCAGCGCTTTCCGTAGGAAAAGTGCCTTTTCAGAATTTATATCAGCCCGAATATGAAAGCAGAATTAGCCTTTAACTTTCCAAAGTCTAATTTTTGTCTAACTCTCTGAATTAGTAAAAATTTGGGCAGCACTCCCTTTAGGAAAGGAGACTTCCCATATTTTTACCAAGCCATATATGAACCTTAGACAAGTTGAACTTTGGAAGGCGAAAATTTGACTAACTCCCTGGATTTGTAGAGATTTCGGCAGTGCTTCCCATAGAGAAAGTAGCTTACCAAAATTTATAGAAAGCCAAGTATAATAAAAGATCTCAGAAAAAGCGAGAATTGGTCTAAGTAAAAAAACTCAGCTCAGAAAAATGCAGGAATCGAAACTAACTCCTATGGCCCTAGCACGAGGCGAGCGACTAAAGCAACTACCTATCAAACTGAAACTCAGACTAAGTAGTAGCCTCACTCAGTCACATGCAGGCCAGACCACAAAGGTGAGTACTCTTACCAACCCCAAGTCAGCTTAGCAAACAATAGTTCATGATCTTCCAGTGACTTAACCCTTTATACCCAACTTACATAGGGCATAAAGTCAGGTCATTTAATCTTATGAAACATGCCTGACCCAGCCATCAAATATACACGAACATGTTGCACAACTACTTTTCTCTTCCTTTGGGCATATGACCAAGCCATTCATCTTAAAAACAAAGCTTAGTCGCCCTGAGCTGTTTAATATCCAGGTCATATATATATATCTGACTTGGTATTCAAAAGTTGGACGTAGGACTGAGCCATTCATCTTAGAAACAAAGCTCAGCTTGCCCAATTTACCTTCAGTTATATTCTTAATTATACTCTCTTCGATTTATGATAAGCTATAGTCAGACCATCCAATCTTATGGAACCCGTGCCTGACTAGCCTGTTCATAGTAAAAATAGTAATAGAGTATAACCAAATTATAACCTTTTGGGTTCCAGCATATGCGAGGCAGCGGGCCAGACCATTCAATCTTATGAAACATATCTAGTTCCTTGCCAAGTTTGTTTCTCTCCGAAGCATCTGTGTGCGGCATTAGTTCAAAGCCATCCAATCTTATGGAACATGCTTTGTCCTCTGCCAAAAATTACTCCCTCAGAATAAAACAAGCGAAAGAGTTGGGCCATTCATCTTAGAAACAAAGCCCAACCCTCTCTTCTCAACACCAAAGAAAACAGATCACTCTAAGTTGGACCAGAGGTTGTTCAGAAACCACCCAGAAATAAACAGCTACCAGACCATTCACCTTAGAAACAAAGTCTGGTCCTTAAACTTGCACAGTCAAACCCCACAAAATAACTAGCCAGGCCATTCATCTTAAAAACAAACCTTGCCCTTTTCAGAAAATCAAAATAAACACAGCGGTCAGGCCATCCAATCTTATGGAACATGCTTGACCCCATGGGACCTTGTTAGTCTCAGGCAAAACCAGCTTTCACCCACCCTTTCCCCAGATGCAACCCCTTTTTCTAAACAAGTCTGCCTTCAGTCAAACAAAAAAAGTTGAAACTGAGCTTTCTCACCCATTTTCTTTATTTAATTTGAGTCATATCCTGTCAGTCAAACCAAAATCAAAGTAGGGACGCATATAGTATGCTCAGTCAAACATAGCAAGACGTACGGATAGGGGTTATATCAGGGTATATAGAGGGGGAAGCAACGATCACCTCTCAGTTCCCTGCCTCCAGAACTCCTCTTGAGTTTCGGCAGAGCTCCCGCAACGGCCAGCAACCATCCGGTTGTGGCATGCAGCAGTGTACCGCAGTCAACAGTAAGCGAGAACAATATTCCGACAATTAATGATAGCCCTCACATAGTCAGCCAGACACAACCCGTGCCCAGTTTGCAGCAGCGTGCTCAGCCCGCAGTAACCGGCAGTATATCAGAGCCTTGTCCCCCGCCAGCTGCTCATTTGTACGCATCGGAAATACCATCCACAGCCCCGACACCGACTACAGTGTCCGCCCCACAGGCTGTAGCAGACAGCAGTCGGCCGCAGCCACCAGCCGCAACAATACAGTGCCCGGGACAACCCCGCAAAAGTCGGCAAGCTCTATCGCTGCCTCCACGTTGCCCCGTCCGAAGCAAAAGGGCAACACTTCATTCAGCAAGAAAGTCCGCAACTCCACCGAATAGATCCTCAACCCTGCCGCCTACTCCCTTCACTGCTCCACTAGCCAAGAGAGGGGACGCAACAGTCCACAGGTAAACCTTCAGACCTCTAACTCCCTCGCCCCACTACGCCGTTCGAGGAGTAGGCAGTGCAACAGCCAGCAACTGAGCCTCCAAATCTGGTGGCATGTCTACAGTCACTCCACCCGGTCTCGTAGGCAAGGCTTTGGTTAGCAGGAAGTCCGTAATCCCGTGGCTAGCTCCCTTGCTACCGTACCCGACACTGCGGTAGTACTTCGGCTAGGCAGGTAAGTCTGCAATCCCCCCCCCCCCTCTATCTCGTCGCTCGCTCCGTCTTTCTTTCCACTTGATAGTGCACTCAGTCAAGACTCCTGGTCAGGCCCTGCCGACCACTTGACGCAGAGCTTTAAAGGGCACGAAGCACCCAATAGCTGTGTCCCCGGCTACTACGTTTACGTAACTGATAGGGGAGTAGAAGCTCCTACCCGTAACGTGGCCAACGCCGAGGTGGGACTACCGCTAAAACATAACCAGGGGCATCCTTTACTAGGAAGGGCAACGCCTTGGCCAACAAACGGAGCTTCACCCCGCGGCCCGCCTCACACCGCCCCTTCTATCGACAGGGCGAGTAGCACCTCCTGTCGCCAGGTAAGTCTTCAGTCTGCGCCCGTTGTTCCTCCGCCAAGCTCCGACCAACACCAAGGGCAAGTCAGAATGAATCTGTCGCCCGAGCCCGGAAAGATACGTTGCTACTCGTCACGCACGCAGAGGGGTTGGGAGGAGCTTCTGCCATCGACTGAACTGAGCACCTCACCAAGCAACAAGTAGGTCTTCCGCCCCGCGTCTGGCCTCGCGTTACCCCCGTCGAAATGGGAGGTAAATATTGAATGAATCTTCCTCCAGAACGTAGGAATATACATACTTTCTCTACACCCCCGATACCTCCACACAGCTCTCTCTCTCCTAACTCTCATTCTACTAACCCAAAGCCAAAACTAACCTTGCCATCGCATTCGCGTTCCCCCAAAACCCCGCGCTAGCGCCTTCGTTCGTTCGTTTTTGTTAAAAAACGAACGAGATCAACATTCCTCCCCTCGTTCTCTTCCACGCCGGCCATAGCTC
>BFEA01000461.1:226052-241811 GCA_003427395.1 Chara braunii | reverse complement strand
AGGGCCTACAGGCCCGGTGTCTGTTTCAGCCTGACAGCCTGAAAACCAGGGCCTACAGGCCCTGTGTCTGTTTCAGCCTGACAGCCTGAAAACCACGGCCTTCAGGCCCCGTGTCGTTTCAGCCTGACAGCCTGAAAACAAGGGCCTATAGGCCCTCAGGCTTTAGCCAGAAGCTACCTGGAAACTTCCCGGAAGCTTCCTAGGCTTTAGCCAGAAGCTACCTGGAAACTTCCCGGAAGCTTCCTCAGGGTCTAGCACGTTTGCGCATTGGCAAGAGCAGCCTCCTGGATGGGCCAGCACTAGATAAGACTGGCCCGCCCTACAGGCAGGTAGGTAGTCTTCAGGATTCAGCAGCAGCACTCTGGAGGAGCGCTGCAGGAGTAGTATTAGCGCTAGCAGTAGTCTTCAGCGCTGGGCGCTTTGTAGCGTTAGCAGTAGTCTTCAGCGCTGGGCGCCATAGCTACAGTAGTACTAGAGAGAGAGAGATTGGGCGGAGGCCAGGGATACTTACCTGCAGCGCCGTTGCTCCAGCTTCATCTTTGAGGTACCTGCAGCACAGCGCCATCTTCACAGGTTAGTACCTGACACATGAGAGAGAGAGAGAGAGTTCTTCGTCTTCCTCTTCTCAGTCCACCATCTCCTTCTCACCCTCCTGCTATCTGACTTCACTGCATCAGCAGACTACGAGAGAGAGAGAGAGAGCTTGGTGACATTTGGATCCAGACTCGACATTGGACTTCAGACATATCGAAGAGGGATTATTTGGGATTTGAAATGAGACTTGGTGTTGACGACTTTCCCATCTCCCCCTTCCTCTTCTTCGTCTGATCCCCTCCTCTTCGTCTGTGCATGTCTGGACCTGGTGCCTCTTTCCTGTGTATAGCGCCAGGCTCCTTTACACCTTGGGATGGACATGATGCATGTTTGGTCTGCGTTTAAACATTGATTGGGCTAGTCATTTGCATTCTAGCATTCTGCTTCGCTATCTTGTGCTATGTGAATGAGGTCAGTCCCGGTCAGGTCAGGACTTGTATCTAAAGTCTTCCCTGCGCTGTAAAAGCACCATTTTGTATGTATCGGAATGCACATTGCTTGTTGAGATTCTACTTGCACTGCATTGTCCATTCAGTCCTTTTTATCACATTGCGGATCCTCGGTTATTATGTACATAGCCCAACTGGGCATGTCAGAGTTTGTCTACAAGAGACACCGGTGTAAGATGGTTGTGGGATTTCCCTGACTAACCAGTCGAACTTTGTGAGTCCCTTCTGACCCAAACTCGTCTGCGTCATATTGCTGCGAGTAAAGCTGTTTGCTTCTGTTTTAATTTTGTCTATTCTGTGATGTGGCGTTTTGTAATTTGGATTCTTGCAGTGTTCCCAGATCAGGGGGTGCATTGAGCTGCAGGCACGCTCGTTCAGAGTTTCTGAGATCATACATGCGGTGCCAGTTTCTGTTGAGAACAGGGAGAAACCAAATATGTCTCACCATGTTTCGTCGAGCAGAGGACAGAGAACAAGTCCTGCTGTTGACAGAATACAATACAGAAGAGATGGTTCTGTACGGTTCAGTGAACCAAGGAGAGAGGATTCGGTGTCTTCTCCTTCCCGTTCTTTGTATGTGTCTGAAATTCTGAATTCAGCTGTCCAGGCTCTACCACGGTTCCCTGCAGACCGACCCGATCTCCGCTATCGCTGCTCTTCTGCAGGATCAGGAGAGGCTTCTTCGAGAGGGAATGGCGTCGAGCTAGGGAGGGACTCTGGTGGGATGTCGTCTATTCGATCAGGATTTGCAAGCAGCTCTAAAGCAAATGGCAAGCGCGTTCAAAGGGAAGGAAGGGGTGATGTACGAGAGCGGAGGGAGGGATGGACGGGTTTGATCACAGATCGGGGGAAGAAGTCTCTTCACCGAGGTGCTCTTCATCGGTATGAAACCAGAGAGATTGTAAATATATTTAGTGAAAGTGAAGCATGTGGTGTTGGTGGTTTGGGCGTCTTGAACAGAGGATCGGACAGTGGGCATGAGAAAAGTGTCATCTCTCTGCAGGTTTCATGGGAAATAAAGGGAAGAGATCGTGATGGCCGCTGTGCTTTCTTGAATGGAGGTGACATTTGGGCTGTACGTGGCAAGGCAGAAGCTGAGGGGCTGGCAAGGTTGGTTGCTAGTGTCGATGTGAAACTTACTGTGCACTCCTCTGTGGTGCTATACCTAAGTAGGGGTTTGATTGAAAGAGCTGAGAAGCTGATTGGGGTCGTGCTGGAAGGGGTAGGAATGCAGAGGGATGTGGAGGAGACCAGAACTCGGACTGCCTGTTCGGATATGGTGGAATCGGACAAGACGGCGGTGCTGCGAGCCGCTGTAGACTCCATCATTCACGGGATAGATTCTCGTCAAAGCCATGTAGCATACGCGCCCCAGAACGGGTGGGGGGACGTGGGGAGGGTGAACGTGCAGGTTTTTGTCCCCCAGGTAAGGGTTGTTTTGCTTTTGAATGAAAATATTGCAGAGAAAAGCAGAGGCGAATCGTCAAACAGGGAGGGGGGCCTTTCTGAAAAGTGTGTTGCGGTTGACTTCACTGATGTCACCTGGCTCGGGTGCAAGGGAGGTTTTAGTGACAGGGAAGCCTTAGTGCCCCTTGTATCTGTTGAAGTGGAATGGGGTTCTGACAAGGCAACAGGTTCTAAGGCTTTCAAACTAAGGAGGGCGAGTGTGCGTCTTGGGGCCCTGGCACTATACATAGTTAATGCGAGGCTCTTGACAGCTGAGCGTGTGTTACTGATTTCGGCTGGTGGTGATTATAGCGGATCGGAGGGAGTGGCTGTTGACGTTGTTGCAACTTTAAATCCTGTCGTCACGGAGAGCGGATCTGGGCTTGAATTTGTGCGTGGAGCTTGGGAAGTGGTTGCGGCTATTGAGAAGAGAGGGGATGTGAATGCGGTGGGAGGGGAGGGAATGGGTGATGTATCGACAGCAGTTGCCGCAAGGGAGTGGGATGTCGAAATAGAGGAACTGAAAAAGGCAGTTTTGAAAACTGTAGCTGTTGCTGTGGATGTGAAAGTCAGCTATCTTTGCTTGGATATCAATAAAGAGCTCCTGGCTGTGGTGCTGAAGTTGACCACAGAGATAAGTGAGGTTTTGCCTAGTGTCAGTAGCACGGGAAACCAGAACGACGAGTCAGTTGAAACTGGTGTCTTGGGCACTGCCTTGTCTGTGAAATGTGACGAGTTCGACTTTGTGCTGCAGATTGGAACAGAGGATGAAGATGTGAGACCGCAGACTGAGTCACCTCTGACATTACCCCCTGGGTTTGGTCCTGGATTATGCCTCATGGATTGGGCCTTAGGTTGGCTTGAGCTTTGGGGGAATGTGCGGGAACTGACTATTTTCTATGCGCCAAAGCTAGGTGGAATCGCTGATTCAGAACTCTTATGGCTCCGTCATAAACAATGTGCCATGAATGGTAGCCGCATGGTTGATGCCTTGGACGAGAGTAGAGGGATTGGACTTCAAAAACAGCGGAAAAGAAAGAAGAATGTGAGGTTGCTTTGGTGCCGTGCTAATTCAATTGGCCGGGGTGATGCAGGGGAGGGGGCAGGGAATGCGCTTGCGGGTTCGTGGTCGGCTGGCATGAGCGTGGTCCATCTTTCATGGCCCAGCGGTGGCTATGTAACTGCGGCAATATTGGCGTGCTGCATCAGAGGAGCAACTTGTATCGGATTTAGTGGTAGGTTTGATTGGCCTGCGGCACTCATGAGCTTCTGGCAGGTTAACTCTGACAAGAGAAGCGAACAGCAGGGGAGCACAAGGCACGATCATCATGACGATGGTGGCAGATTAGACTTTGAGACTGTTCCATTGAGGCCTCCTTTTGTGGTGGAGGGTGTCGATGCAACAGATGTCTGCGAAACATCAGACTCCTGCAACGAAGCACCTTATACCACAGAGGAGTGTGGTAATTCTCCCATGCTTGTCATAATCGACTTGCAGGATTGTGCCCTTGCGTATGAGCCTGGGATAGAGTCGCTTCGTGTACCAGGAATGAGAGTGGCGGTGCCTGGCGGAAGATGGAACGAGGGACGTGCAGGACTTGGAGAGGAGGATGCAGCAAGTCCCCCAAGGAGGTGCCGAGCGGGAATAAGCGTGGGAATGTCTGGATTCTCAAGGGTGGCGGGCAAAGATGTCAGAGGGCACGTGGCAGTGGCAGATGTGGAGAAGCTTGAGGATCAGTTATCTGTACACGAACCGTTGATGGTATCAGCATTGTCGGCGTTGTCAGTGTCAACACCTTCACTTGTTGGCTCTAAGTGTGGCAGAGTGTACAGGGGTGAGGACGCACACAGGTCGCCAGGTGGGCCAGTTGCAGCAGTTGTTGCGGTTGCCGCAGTCAGGGTAAAAGCTTTTCCAGTTGGCGGCAGTGCGGGAGCACACACGGAAGTGAGTTTAAGGGATGTGGGTGTCCATATCCTGGACACAGGCATGAAACGATTGTCTTACATGAGCGACTACTCCGCGTCATCAATGCGTAGGGATGGGTTTACACAGGTGAGTGGTACTCCTTTGTTTCTGTGCTATTGTGTCATCAGCCGGCTCTTGCTCTGCTCGTGTGGTAGGCGCATATGCTTCCAGTTCCTCTCAAGGTGTGTCTGAATGGAAAGCAGAGCAAATGCGCACCCTTTTTTTTTGTGTCCCGACTAATTGGTTGGCAGTTGAGGCTTCTGGCATTTCACATTGGCAGTGGCGTTTTGGATGTTTCGTTGTGTGGTAAGGATAGGTAGGGTTGTCATTCGTTGCTACGGACTGGTCTAGGTCAGTTGGTACACCCCTGAACGAACTGTTGAAATACAAGACCTGAGTTCAAACTCCACTAAAAGCAGACAAGTAGAATACTAAGGTTCTGAATTACCTAGGGCTGGTCAGTTCCTTGATGGTAGCGCAAGGCTGTCACCATTTTATAAGAAAGGAAAAGTGAAGAAGAAAGGGAATGCTGACAAGAGCTTCGGAAACTGGAAAGGAATGCAAGTAATGGTGGCAGGGCTTTTTTTCCTTTTTCCTTTTGTTTTTTTGGCAGGGCAATTTGTTTTCCTGATGTGATGCTCTTCTTGTTGGGGATGTAGTGCTGGTGGGTCATGGAAACGTTGTGATGTGCTTGTTTGATCTTGGCAGGTGGCCAGAGAGGTTGCAATCTGTGCTTCCATTCGAACTGGTTGCGAGGAGGGTCCGGAATGGGAAGTTGATTGTGAGAACAAGCAGCTTTTGGTTGATTCTTGCAGCGACACTACAGCAGCTTTGGGTCGCTTATCGGGCCAGCTCCAACAGCTGTATGGCTCAGCTGTTCTGGCTGAAGTTGGTCAAGGAGCAGGGGGGAAAGATGGTCAAGACAACCACGAGAGAGAAGCTGAAGATGATGAGGAATCATGCGATTGGGCATGGGTGGATGCAATCACGGAGCTCGTCAGGACGAATGATCTCCTGGAAAGTGAAGGTAGTAACTGGAAAAGGAAAGAAGCAGAGGGAGACGGTGCGGGTGACGGTGAGCAACGACCTGGTACCACAGGAAATGTAAATGGGACTGGAACCGGGGACTACTATGTGGAGGAGTGGTTCAAGGATCCAAGGTCCACCAGTGAGAGGACTTCAGTCAGAGGAAATGTAGAGTACAGTTTAACTGGTGGGCGAGGGCACAGTGACGCGGACCTACAGTCCAACCAACTTCCTTCAGAAACGATTATTGCGGGGAAACGGGTTCAGGGGAGGGAGCTCCAACTTGGATGGGAGAGGCAGAGTGAAAGTGGGCCCTCAGAGAGCCACGCTGCCCCATGTGGTTCTGGAAATGCTGGAAGGGGGGGTGCAAGGGACTCCGAAGCTGGTTGGTACGAGGTTATGGGCATGAATGTTCTTGAGAACCACATTCCCAGCGAGGAGGAAGACGATGAAGGGTCGCTTGACAAGTCAGGGGGAAAGAGGCAATTCCGGAGAGTGGGAAGCGGAAAAAGACTCGGAGCTCTGTCGGTGGCCTCGTCAATTATCTCAACATCGTCTGCAGCTTCCTCAACAGCATCCTCACCAGTAGGTGGTGAGAGCCTCCATCGCAGCTCCAGCAGCAAGCTCTTTAGAAAGGAAGCCCTTCCAAAGCGGTATCCACCGTCAATCGGGAGAGTATTTGTGCATGACTGGATGGTCCGGTGGAGGATGTACGGTGGATCGGACTGGCCGATGGTGCCAAGTGATGAATGGGCAAGCGAAATTGAGGGCAGTGAGAGAAGGGAGAGTCGTAGAAGGAATTCATCGGGCGATTCTGAGAGGAAGACCGGAAGGTCAGCGAAAAGGGAGGTGGTTAAGAGGAGAGGGAGGAGTTGGGGAAGGTCTAGAGGGGAGAGGAAGGACCTGAAAAGTGCAGGGAGGCGCACTGAGGAGATCATGGAAGTTCACCTTGGCGGCATGTCTATTCAGTATGACTTATTCCCTGAAGACAGCCAATATATATCCCGGCTTGCAGTTGCAGTGAACAATGTTGGAGTCTATGATTTGAGTGCTGATGCTGATTGGAAGCTGGTAAGCTAGAAGCCTAGAATGCTGCCTACAAAATGCTTCTCTTCTGACCTGCAGGCTTCAGAGCTTAAACCATACTTGCGGCACACCCGTGCGGTGCGCCGTGCAGTGTGCGTGGACCATGCACCATGCGCAAATTAGTGATGCGCGCATTTTTATTTTTATTTTTTTCGGCGGGGTGTGTGTGTATACACATGCGCGCGTGCAAGAGAGAGAGAGAGAGAGAGAGTCCTTCACATAATAAAAAAAAAAACTGCGGGTAATCCGAGATGATCCGCAGATAATTAGCAAGGGTCTCTCTCTCTCTGATACACCGATTCCCAAACATTCTGATCTTCTGATTCACTTAATAAAGAAATGTTCAAGTTGTAAGCTCAGATACATATGCAATAACCCATGCCATATGTCTCGTGGAAAGACTGAGGGCCAACTCGGCCGCCCTCAGCCCAGGCCGAAAACAGGGGCAAAGACCCCACACGAATATCCAGGGCCTGGACGAGAGACAGTTGACTTTTGTCAACTGCCGTGACCCAACAGTCAAAGTCCAAAGGTACCCAGTCCAGGCCGCCGGTCAAGCACACACACTTGTTTGTATGCAGGTACCCAGACAGCATAAGGTCCAAGGGGAAWGTCTGCAACTRTACGATCCAGGCCTTCGACTGTGACTCAATCTGGACGAGTGAGGGAAGCAGACCCGAGGCCAGAGAGCCTCGCCAAATGCTACTTAAAGACTGGCCTCGAGGTGGTGAGCATTCAGTCTTGCTATGCTGCTTTGACGCTGGCTCGACTTTGACTCAGCGCCGGCTTCAGGCTGGCTTTGCGCTGGTGTTGCGGACGACGGCACGCGGTAGAGGCAGCATGCTGGCGCTTCTTCAGTGCACCAGGCCATGCTGACGTGGGGCTGCCGCTGGTATATGTCACGTTACCTCTGGTCTACATGGCATGCTGACGTGGCGCTGCCTTTGGTATATGTGGCGCTACCTCTGGTCTACGTGGCATGCTGACGTGGTGCTGCCTCTGGTATATGTGGCGCTACCTCTGGTCTACGTGGCATGTTGACGTGGCGCTGCCTCTGGTATATGTGGCGCTGCCTCTGATATATGTGGCGCTGCTCTTGGTCTACGTGGCGCTGCTATTGGTCTTCCTTGATGATGTGGCGTATGCCACCTGTCTTGATTGCTGACGTGGCTTTGTCCACGCTGTCTACATGAGGTGACTGGTTGCGAGGAAGAGGAAGATCGGGATCTGTGGATACAGGGAATTGGGTACTCACCTGTGGCTGACGTCGTCACTGGAAGTCTGCTGTGTCTTCAAAGTCTTCAAGAGATAAAGTGCCACGTGGCACTATTGTTTGTGACTAGGATTATGTTATCCTCTCAGGTTCTACTTGTGATTGGTTGTTGGGAATTTGTCAGAGATAGAGAAACACTGTGTGTCTTCTCCCCATCTGTGCATAGCTGTATTCCGCTGTCTATTTCGATCTGTGTGCAGTGTGGACTCTGTCTCCTCTCCCCCTTCTCTTATGCATGTATGGGCGTGTATGAGATTGTATGTGTGTGAGTGGCGGTAAAAATCGTCAGACAACCAAGATCATAACAATTATTCTTATTATTATTGTTGAAGAGAGTGAAAGAAGCCCGGAGAAGGAGAGGGATTTGCAAGGTTTTGTGTACTCTCTCCTCCTCTCCTTTGTCTATTCCCCCTCCACACTCTTCTCTGTTTGGATAATGAGATACTGTTCGAGTTATCATTTCATGATCTGGAGACATTCAGACAGATATTGAATCTGTTGTTGATGGACGACTTCTGAGTATCTGACAGACTGGGTTCATTGCAATTTGGTATCAGAGCTACTCTTCATCACGATCTGTTGTCAGATGTCAAGTGCTGACGTGGCACCCAGGTAAGTGGGAGGTGCCGCATGTGCAATATGAAACGCGTTTATTAACACGTGCGGTCATACCGCAAGTCTAGACATGGTAATAGTGCACTTGCGAGCAGCCGTCCCTTGAAGATGATGACAAGGCTACGCTGAAGATTGAAGAGTTGCGTTGGCAACAGGCTGACGTGGTGCTGGTACCGCTGAAGTGGCACATTGTTATGTGGCATGCAGTGCATGGTCTAACGTGGCACGTACTTGTTACTGCTATTGATGTGTTGACTTGGTATATTGGTGGAAGGTAGATCTGCATTGTGATGTGGCATCCCTCCTCGTAGACCTATCGGGTCCTTGATTTGATGATGTGGCAGACTCTTTGAGTTGCTGTGTTGGCAGGCCAGGGGTGACACGTGGCATGTGTAAGGACTGTATAAAGTGTGAATGTGCATTTGAGTTGTATTGCTGCTGCAGATGATTGAGAAACGAACTAACCATTGATCGTGTTATGAGTTGGCTCTACTCACCTGTTGGTTGTCTGTGGAGTTTGTGCATACTTACTCTTGTGTTGTTGTCTTGATCACATTGGCCGTGGCTGCGGTACCTGTAGTAGTAGAATGTCATCACAAAGAATAGACAGCAAAGTTAAAATTCAGAAAAGACTTGGAAATTTGTTTCTTCTAATAATTCATGTTGTAAAGTTGCTGCAGAAGACGCGTGTACTGTGGAATTTATTCTTGTCTTTAATTTTATTTTTTGTGCAGTAAATACACGCGGGCAAAATGAACTCTCTCTGGAAATGTCTTTGTGCCCCCATCTTGACGCGATTTATTCCACTCGTCTTCTTTCCTATCCCTCTCATCGTTTATGCTGATGAAGAAGTAAAGGATCTCAAGACGCGTGGACAAATTGATGCAAGGAGGGAGACTTTGATCGGCCTCCTTCGCCAGCTCCTTGGTGAAATACACGGTGCCGGACCAGCAGTTGAACAACACGTTCACGGGCAGTTCAACCTGCGCGCAGCAGAGGGTGAACTTGAGGTCGCAAAAACTAGTGTTCAGATGCTGGAAACCGGACAGCGAGTCGAGGAATTCATTAGACAAGGGCGTAATGCTCTTGATCGATTTGTCGTCGAGGAACTGGAAAGACTAGACCGGGAAGGAAAAGAAGAAGAAACAAAAGAAGAAAAGAAAGTGGAACCACAACTGTCTGTGGAACTGATGGAAGAAAATGTCAGACAGCTAGAGAATACCTTGAGGGAAGAGAAGAAAAAATGAAGAGTTCAGAAGAAAGAAGGAAGAAAGAGAACAACAAGAAAAGATGTTGGAGGAAATGAGGGAGCGGTTTCACTTCGAGGAAGTTGAGACTGACTTGTCGTTTGTACTGCAATCTATCATGGCTTACCTTGTTCATCTTGAAAGAAAGATAAACTCTAACACTGTCTCATTGGAGACTATGTTAAGAATGATGAAAGGTAAGGATAAGGTAAGTGTTCAGGAGGAGATGAAAGGGGAAGATAGGAAACCATCCCAGGAGAAACTCATGAAAGATGCAATGCGGCAGGAGGATAAACTCGGACCCTCGAAGAAGAAATCCGAGGAGCCGGCAGGAAAGAAAGAAGAAAACAAGAAAGAAGAACCGGCTAAAGAATCGGTTAGGAAAGCGGAAGAACCGAAAAAGAAAGAAAAGGTTAAGATGAAATTGCCGTTTACTTCCAGCAATAAAAAGGAAGAAAATATGTTGATGTGGATCGCCGAAATACAGTAGCACTGCACCCGTTGAGCCTGAAAGTCAGGTTGCTTTCTCCACGTCTTGTCTAGGAGGAGTAGCCAAGGAATGGGTGCTGGCCGAAAGATAGATTTCTCGACAAAACGACGGCTGACAAAGCTTTCAATGAGCTCACCACGATAGGCCAAAAGCGTTGGACTTTTGTTGATGCCTTGTCTCGTGAAGTGGACCGTTTGTTGCAGGTACCTGGACTGAACCTTCAGGATAACCAGGTTCTCTACATCTACTCACATGCATTGCTAGAGCCCATTCGTGGACAACTCGTGGGCGAATCTAAGTCGGGTAAGTATAACTATTGGCAATTTCGCGATCTCGCTCTCCAACGAGAGCAGACGACCGCGTAGGTAAAAGGGTCTTACGCTTCGGTGGTTAAGTCGGGACCGGTAGGAGGTTATGGCAAGCGGGTCATTTGGCGGCAAAAGCCCCAGGACCATATGCTCGTGTTATTTGACGATGAGACTATAGAGAAGTTACCCCTCGATGAGTCTGAGGGAGGAGGAGGTAATGGCGGCAATGAGTTCGGGAAGGGTGAGGTCGCTGCCGTAATGGCCAACAAGGGAGACCAAAGTCAGTGGAAGAAGAAGAAGAGGCCACGCTCGTTTCTCGAGTATCCCGGCATTGCGTTCGGGAGACCTTGGGAAAAGATGAACATGACTCGGGAGGAGTGGCAGTTCAAAATGGACAATCGCCGTGGGGCATGTGATAGCCTGGTGCCCACTTATCCGAAACCCAGAAGTGAGCAGCCAGTAGGAGTAGCATCTGCTCCTACTAAGTCGACGGGTTTAGATCAAGATAAAGGTAAGGCGCATATAACCCCCTCTACCCCTTCGACTCTCAACGCAGAGGATGGCTCTTCTTCAGCCCGTTGTCCAAACCACCCTGACACAGTCCTTTGTTCTATCTCACTGGACTATTCCTTTGACGAGCTCTACAAAGAACTAATAACACTAAGGAGTTCGTGGGCAAAGAAAGCAAAGTCTAAGGGTGAGTTAATGATTGTGGATGTTGAGATTGCGCACACGCGAGTAGGTGCCCTGTTAGATCCGGGATCGACGCGGTTTTATATGTCAAAGAAAGCAATTCGAAAATTGCATCTAGGAATGAAGGTAAAGGATTTACCTAGACCTATCACGCCTATACTGGCTGACAAGAGCACGATCACTGTCTCTCAATATGTCGATCGTGTCAAGTGTTATTTCATAACCAAGGAAGGTAAAAAGATTCTACACGAGGTATCCTTCCTTATAGAAAAACATTTACCCTTTGACTTAATTTTGGGTATGGATTGGCATGAGGAAGCCGACCCAGAAGTTAAGTTAAAAGATAAAATTGTCAAACTCAAGGACGAGAAGTCCGAACTACGTGTAATGAAGTTATATCATAGGTTTGGCTCTGACTCTACTCTGTCTTTCTGTTGTATGAGTTATCCAGCTTTTCGATCGATGGTCGTTAAGAAGAAGTTAGATCAGGAGGTGATGATGGTGCTTGTTAAACAAGTAGGTGAGTGTTCTTCATCTTACCCACCTTCTATTGAAAAACTTGTTGACGAATACAAGGACTTGCAGTCTGAACCAACGGGAATTATTGAGCGTGCTATCAACCACACAATCGAGATCATTCCCAGAAGTAAGATTCCCAAGGGCCCTATTTACCGTATGTCTCCAAAGGAAGTTGAGGAATTACGAAAACAACTGCAGGAACTTACAGACAAAGGATGGATTCGCCCTAGCTCATCTCCTTATGGTGCACCTGTCTCATTCGTACCCCAAAAGGAAGGTGAACTTCACTTATGTATTGATTATCGCGGGCTGAATTCCGTCACTGTTAAAAACACGGAACCTCTTTCGCGCATTGATGATCTATTGGATCAGTTGCAAGGGTGTAGACATTTCAGTAAGATTGATCTCAAGTCAGGGTATCACCAGATAGAGGTGGCACCTGAGGATCAACACAAGATGAATTTATGAACCAGGTATGGTCACTACGAGTTCGTGGTTATGCCTTTCGGTCTGACCAATGCACCTGCGACCTTCCAAAGGTCAATGAATGAGCTATTTCGTCAGTGGCTTGACCAATTCGTAATAGTCTATCTTGACAACATTCTAGTGTATAGCAAAACACTAGACGATGATGAAAACCACTTACGAATGGTCTTGCAGAAGTTGCGCGAGGGCAACTTCAAACATAATCTGAAGAAGTCTGAGTTTGCTAAGCCTGAAGTTTTGTATGTACGACATATAGTAAACGAAGAAAGACTAAGGCCTGAAGAAAAGAAGATTACAACAATCAAAGATTGGCCACAACCTAAGACTATAACTGAACTAAGGTCTTTGTTAGGACTAGCTATTATAGGAAGTTCGTTAGAAACTTCTCTTTGATAGCCGCTCTTATGAGAAAATTTGAAAAAGGAAAGGCCTTGGTTGTGGGACAAAGACTGTGAGTCATCATTTCGAAAGTTAAAACATACTCTGACTCACTACCCTGTCCTAAAGATTGTTGATCCTTCGCTTCCTTTCATTGTCACGACTGACGCAAGTCAATATGGGATTGGGGTTGTGCTACAGCAGGATGACAGTAAAGGATATAAACCTGTTGAGTTTATGTCAAGAAGACTTCCGTCAGAAAAAGTAGCCAACTCTACGTATGAAAGGGAACTGTATGCCTTAGTAGCTGCACTAGATACCTGGAAACACTACTTGTTAGGAAGGCATTTCACTGACTACTCTGATCACTCTACTTTGAAGTGGATCAAGACTCAGCCTTAGACTCTTTGACAAGTTGGTAAGGTGATCCGCATTCCTTGATACATTTGAGGTGAAAACCATCAAAGGTAAGTATAACGTGGTTGCGGATGCTTTGTCCAGGCGTGCATATTTCTTTGGAACTATTGTCTCTTATCTCAATATTGGAAATGAACTGAAAGAACAGATTCGCCAGGGTCATGGGAGTAATCCTATTTGGAATCCTACCATCGGAACTCTACTAAAGAACACTAAGTTATTTCCAGAATATCGAATGACTGATGGCTTACTCTTCTTGTTGGACAAAACTGAAGAACGATTGTGTATTTCGCACCTAGAACCAATTAAGAGTTTGATCATTGGGGAATGCCATGATGTGGAAGGTCACTTTGGTTTCAAGAAGACGTATGCCGATGTAAGAGAACATTTTGAGTGGAAAGGGATGAAGGAAGATGTACTAACATATGTGCGGACTTGTCTTGTCTGTCAGAGGAACAAGCCCTCACATGAGAATCCAATGGGACTGCTAAGACCACTGCCTGTTCCAAGTGAGCCAGGTGAGTCTATCTCCATTGATTTCATGAGCCTCACTAAGAGTCGAAACGACAACAGTCAGGTAATGGTCATCGTTGATAGATTCTCTAAGTACGCCATATTCATCCCTTTACCTACGGAAGCAAGAACCGAACTAGTCATCTAAAAGTTTCAAATGCGATGTTTCTCTGAGTATGGATTTCCTAAAACCATCGTATCTGACAGAGATGTTCGGTTCACTAGCTTGCAATGGCAAAAGTTGATGGAAGTCTACGGAACTCGGTTGACCATGTCGCCAGGCAGATATCCTGAAACGAATGGCCAAACTGAGCAAATCAATCGTCTTTGCCAACAACTTTTGTGAATGTATGTTCGTCCTGACCAGATTGATTGGGATGAGAACGTGCCCAAAATTGCTAGTGCATATAATAATAGTATACATACTGTCACAGGTAGGACGCATAACACACTGTGTAAAGGTTGGAAGCCTAGACGTCCCATTGATGCTCTAACCAGGTATCAGATTCCGAGGCTACCCGCAGGTACGCGTGAATTTGCAGTTCGGTACGAAGAAGACATTAAGAAGGTGAAGGAAAACATACAGAAAGCCCAGTTACAAATTATTGAACAAGCTAATAAACATCGACGTCCTTCACAATTTCAGGAAGGGGACTTTGTCTGGGTTAAGTTTAAAGAGTTTTCCTTGGAAGAAAACATATCTCAGAAACTGCTACCTGTCTACTATGGGCCCTGGGAAGTTCTCGAAGTAATTGGAGGTGAAGATGGACCTTCCTATCGTATAGATATACCTCCACACCTCAGGACATACCCTATCTTCCATGCATCTAAACTGCTACCCTGGTTCAGTAGGAAAAAACTTCTACCCATTGCTCCTGATATTGTCGCTGCATATGAACGTGGGTTAACTGTCAATTGACGTATTTTGGCGATGGAACTCAAAAATTGGGGTGGCAGGAATGCAATAACCCATGCCATATGTCTCGTGGAAAGACTGAGGGCCAACTCGACCGCCCTCAGCCCAGGCCGAAAACAGGGGCAAGAACACCACACGAATATCCAGGGCTTGGACGAGAGACAATTGACTTTTGTCAACTGTCGTGACCCAACAGTCAAAGTCCAAAGGTACCCAGTCCAGGCCGCCGGTCAAGCACACACACTTGTTTGTATGCAGGTACCCAGACAGCATAAGGTCCAAGGGGAATGTCTGCAACTGTACGATCCAGGCCTTCGACTGTGACTCAATCTGGACAACTGGCGGAAGGAGACCCGAGGCCAGAGAGCCTTGCCAAATGCTACTTAAAGACTGGCCTCGAGGTGGTCAACATTCAGTCTTGCTATGCTGCTTTGACGCTGGCTGAACTTTGACTCAGCGCCAGCTTCAGGCTGGCTTTGTGCTAGTGTTGTGGATGATGGCACGCGGTAGAGGCAGCATGCTGGCGCTTCTTCAGTGCGCCAGGCCATGCTGACGTGGCGTTGCCTCTGGTATATGTGGCGCTACCTCTGGTCTACATGGCATGCTGACATGGCGCTGCCTTTGGTATATGTGGCGCTACCTCTGGTCTACATGGCATGCTGACGTGGTGCTGCCTCCGGTATATGTGGCGCTGCCTCTGGTATAGGTGGGTTGCCTCTGATATATGTGGCGCTGCTTTTGGTCTACATGGCGCTGCTATTGGTCTTCATTGATGATGTGGCGTATGCCACCTGTCTTGATTGCTGACGTGGCTTTGTCCACGTTGTCTACATGAGGTGACTGGTTGCGAGGAAGAGGAAGATCGGGATTTGTGGATACAGGAAATTGGGTACTCACTTGTGGCTGACGTCGTCACTGGAAGTCTGCTGTGTCTTCAAAGTCTTCAAGAGATAAAGTGCCACGTGGCACTATTGTTTGTGACTAGGATTATTCTTATTATTTTTGTTGAAGAGAGCGAAAGAAGCCCGGAGAAGGAGAGGGATTTGGAGGGTTTTGTGTACTCTCTCCTCCTCTCCTTTGTCTATTCCCCCTCCACACTCTTTTCTGTTTGGATAATGAGATACTATTCGAGTTGTCATTTCATGATCAGAAGACATTCAGACAGATATTGAATTTGTTGTTGATGGAGGACTTTTGAGTATCTGACAGACTGGGTTCATTGCACATAGGCTGACGAGGGCAACCAACGGGTCTAGCTCAGTTTGTACACCCATGAACTGTTGAAACACAGACCTGAGTGCGAATCTAGATGGGGAAAGCTGGGAAACCATACTTGC
>BFEA01000461.1:189665-211577 GCA_003427395.1 Chara braunii | reverse complement strand
CCCCCCCCCCCCCAAAAAAAAAAAAAAGTTCTCTGTTCAAAGTTTTCTTTGTGGATTTGGGGAGATCTCGTCGAGCGCAGTCCAACCATGTTTTCAAAAAAATGAAATAAAGAAAAATTGACCCAGTTTTGGACTCAACCGGAATTCCGGTTCGACCACCGTGGGTCCAACCGGCCCGGTTGGATCCGGTCCGGTCCAACCAGCCGGTGGCCGGCACAGCCCTGAATGCAATAGAATAACGACTTGGGAATCCCAGTGACGTAACAGCTGCTTCACAAGAGGTTGATCCAACCCATTCCTCTTGCACTACCGTCTTCGCCCGAATAGAACGCCTGGTGATTATAGCTGTATTTTGGGAAAACTTCAGTCTAGATATAGTGCTAATGACGTGGCATTCTATTCAGGCCAAGATGTTAGGACATATAGCTATGGTCCATGCTTTTCAAATCATCAACAGTAGTTAGGAAGTAGGAACCTCGCATACTGTCGAACAATGTTGGAGGTTTCAGCCCACTCCAGAGCGCCTGCTGTTATTCTTCGTATGGCTACATAGCATCTAAGCACCATACGGTTGACTTGCTTTTTTTCAGGGCAGTAGAACGATGTGCAAGGGAGATGAGCAATAGCGAACTTCAGCAATCAAACAGCATCATACATATGAGTACAGATAATCTTGACCTCGAACCAACAACAGAATTGCCACGAGATTCACCAAATAAGAACACACCAAGAGTTCATAATTGGCAATGCTGAAATAGACCCATCATCATCATCAACGAAGAACCAGAGTTGATATCCTATCTGGCGCTCGGCGCCCAGACTACTTGTGGCAGATCCTATCTAGCCTATACTACAATGCCGAAGTTGACGACAACAGCTCCCCCAAAGTACTAGCATACAGCGACCAATGTCGCATGCTTCCAGCACTAGGTATGTCTCTCGCCTTCCTCACAACCTCGTTCCCCAACACACAGATGCCACTTGCACCCAAGGACCACCCTGCGCCACACCCAGCTCACAACAACGCAGCTCGGCTATGGCTGCCTGCTCCTTCCCTGCTCGCCCGTGAGCGTGTAGGCGCCAGCCAGCAAATAGCGCATCAGCGCTTGCGCAGCATGCAGCCAGCACCTGAATGCCAGGCCCTTTGCTATATCGAAGTGGCCTGCCTGCGTCCAGTCCCAGGAAGCTTCCAGTAGGCCCCGTTAGCGTGAGGGCCAGCACGATCGAGAACAGGCCTGGGGCCTGAGGTGGTTGCATGAGCCCAACTGCCTTTGTCATGTCTTCGGCCCAGTACCCGTATCCAGCCCAGGGCCTGCTTTCCATACATTCNAGGTGGTTGCATGAGCCCAACTGCCTTTGTCATGTCTTCGGCCCAGTACCCGTATCCAGCCCAGGGCCTGCTTTCCATACATTCACACAGGCGGCCCAGGGCCTGGATTCTTTCAACCAACTGACGCTGCGCAACTGCCTGAATTTCCTTAGTTGAGCAGTGGCCAAAGTAGGGCCCTTAGGGCCTCGTATGGGGCTGAATTTCCAAGTAGTCATGGAAAATCCGATTCATAGCTTGCTGAAAGGTGCCAGGAGCATTGCAAAGGCCGAAAGGCATCACCACAAACTCGTACAGACCGTACCTGGTCTGAAAGGCGGTTTTGTGTTGATCCTCGGGCCGGATTGCAATCTGATGGTACCCGGACTTCAGATCTATCTTATTGAAGTACCAACACCCTTGCACTCTATCTAACAGCTCATCGATGCGCGGTAGGGGCTCTCTGTTCTTTACAGTGATGGCATTGAGGCCCCTATAGTCAATGCACATCCTAAGTGTACCCTCCTTCTTAGGTACGAATAGTACTGGAGACCCATAAGGAGAGACACTCGGCCGGATCCAACCCTTTTCTACGAGTTCCTTGAGTTGTCGGCGAAGCTCATCGAGCTCGCCTGGGGACATCCGATAGATCCTACCCTTCGGGATGCTAGACCCTGGGATAATCTCTATCGTGTGGACGACCTCCCTCTCTACAACCCCTGTCAGCTCTTCAAATAGATCAGGGTACTTGGCAACTACTCCCTCTATCTCCGGCGACATTTTCACCGGCTCGCCTGCAGCAGAGACATAAACAAGGTACATACCCTCCTGATTTTGCTTATAATAGTTATAGAATGCGGCCGCACACATGCATCCATGGGACTCGATCAGACTACTAGCTTTGAACTTGTGCAATCTGGCGGTCCCTCCACCTGGCAACGTGTGTTTGACCACTTTTCGGTCCCAGTCAAACTGGGGCTGAGCCACAGAGAGGTAGTACATTCCTAGTTACATATCCATTGGGAACTCGTCACTCACTAGGAACGAGACGCGATATCTTAATTCCCCTCCCACGTACGGGAAACAACACTCCACATCCTGGAGGTAGTCATTGACTACCATGCGCTGTTTGTTGGCACAGATCGACTCCGCAGGTCGACTCAGGCGCTGCACTTGCCCCTGTAAACGCAGCCTCTCAACGCACGCGCGACTGATAAAGTTTCGTGTCGAGCAAGTGTCATAATAGGCCCCGGCCTTGCGGCCGCCAATGACAACCTCGCTGATGAACATCTCACCCTTCGGGGCTTTGACTAGGGCCGTCCAAGAAGCTAGCGGGTCTGATCTAGACCACTCCACCTCTAGCTCCTCTAAGGACTCAAACACATTCATCGAACAGAGGCTCGATGGGTCTGAACGTGTTTGCGGGACGACGCAGGAGTCAGTAGCTTGGGCCATCTCTCGAGATGGTAAGGGTGTCTCCACCACCTCGACCCTAGCAGGAACAACTACTATTCCTGCTGGCCCGACGTGTTTTCCGGAGCACTGCCAGAAGTACTAGCCACGTTGCTACCAACGGGATGGGAGGATCCTACGGCCTGCCTTATCGTAGGCGGGATCTTGTCGGTCCTCTTGTTTTGGCACTTGAATTGATTATGACCGTACTGGCCGCAATGAATGCAAGCCTGCCGTGAGTACCGATCTCTCCACACGTCCTCTGTGAGACCCGCTTTCTCCCATGGGGGAGCGTTGGGGTCAACTTGACTCCTAGACCGGGAACCTCCATGGTGTCTACCGGTCGCCTTACCTTTCTGAGCTACAACAGCGATAACTCCACCCCCTGAAGCTTCAACGTTGCCTGCCTCTGAACCTACTCCCTCCTGGAAGTTGTCGTCCAACTCGATGGTTGAACCATCGTTGTCGACGAACATTAAGCGACCCTTCGCCTTCCAGTTGGGAGGCAATGTTTTCTTCCTACCATCCGTAGTGGGTGTCTGTCCATGCCCTATCTTCGCCTCAAGGTCTAGGGCCTTCTTGCTAAACGGTGTTATTTTCGACGAATTTTGCACCGAATTGCACTGAAACTGTCATATTGTGCTGATTTTTTGCTTTTTTTCTTGTTTGTCTTTTTGCGTGATATGTATGTGCTTTAGGGTACGTCATGTGTGCAGTTTTGACATGTTTGGATCAATAATGAAAAAGTTGGCATTTTGTTGAATTCGTTGGACGCTTCATTTTGACTCGGACAGTGTCTTTGTGTTAGGATTTCATAGTGTTTTTTTCGTTTTTTTTTTCGTTCTTTTTGGCCTGTTTCCTTTTTTTTATGTTTGCACTATGGTCTCATATCATTTGTTTTTAAAATTTTTGATGAAATTCACACCGCAATTGCCAACGAAAACGGCGAATATTTGGGCCCTCGTTAACCGTCTCTCGTGGTTGCTCATACGAAAAAGCACTTATGATTTTAGAATTTATGTCGTACCGAGCATGTCAACCTATTGCACAATGAATATCTTCTTCTGCATCTAATGCAAATCATAACCTAGGACTTTATTGCTTACTACTTGTAGCCAATTAGGTTATATGGTATTCGCTTGTGGTATCTCCAATTATACTATGAGTGTATTTCATCTGCTGAACCATGCTTTTTTTAAAGCATTATTTTTTTTGAGTGCAGGTTCTGTGATTCATGCAATGTCTGATGAACAAGATATGCGCAAAATGGGAGGATTAGCTTCGTTGTTACCTTTTACTTACTACTCGTGGTGAATTAAGTAGAATTTTTCAACGAATCCAAATTCCATTATACTTGGATTCTACTAACTTAAATATAAGGATTTATCGTTATCGAATACGTTATCAATTACTTCCTTAGTTAAGGTTCTTTTTTAATCCAAATTTAGATCAATTGCTCAATTTGCAGAAATTTTACACTGTGAAAGTCAATTACTTGAAGAGTCGCTACCATACTCGAATGAATAGGAATTAAACGTTCTACCACAATTCCGTGAACTACTTTACGTAAATTAACTATCCTATTAGACCTACTATTTGTCTTAGCAATCACAGTAGCTTCTATTGCTTGAAAACGTGATTTATTAGCTTCTTGAACTATAAGATTGACTTTTCTCTATTTTTCATAGAATTTGTGGTGCTTTTTTAGCTACTACTGTTTTATTTAGTATTCTTTTTGTCAAAATTTGTGAACTTAGTCTGAATTTTTTCGACTTTTATTTATTTGTCTTTTACTTCATTTGTTATTTTCATTGGTTAATCTTCAGTTTGTTCAATTTAGCTTTCTTAGCACTATGCTATCATTTTAGCAATGAAATTCGACATTTATTGTGGGATTTAGGGCGCAGCTTAGATTTATCAAAAGTGTACACTTCCGGATCTATTATATTCTTTTTTGCAGCTTGTCTAGTTACATTGAATATCTTGAGATTCTCTTTGTCGTAAAAAAAGGTGTAAACGAATGAAAGCTAATAGAGAAAGATTGGCACATTGGCTTCTTCAACGGAAGTAAGAAAAGTCAAAATCTCTGGAACCACCCAATTAGTCCCATCCATTATACCAAAGAGTCGTCAAGAAACCTTAGCTCTTCGGTGGATTCTTGAAGGCGCCCTGTGGAGACGACATTTGACACCGTATCCCTGTAGTTGCACCAAACCGCTCAACCATCGTGCTGCACTACCCTCTAGATAGGATGCAGCCACTAACACTTCCTCGTGTGGCAAGGTAAGCTTACACTTTACATAGATTGACACTGCTCTCAACCACGTGTCGAGGTCTTCGCCCCTCTTATCCCCTGTGAAGGGTTTAGGAGCAGCGATAGCCGTCTTTGGTACCCACTGTGCTGGTCCCGGTCCCTGCATCACACCGAGCTGTGGACCCTGTGACACAGGTTGCTGTGCTAGCTACTGGGGCTGTGTGCCCTGTGGCTGCACAGGTTGCGAGACAACAGGATGCGAGGTAACTGCAACCTGCAGCGGAGATTGGGTGAACACTGTCTGTACAGGAACCGGCAAACTAGTTCCTGCTGATACCCCTCCTGATAGCGGCATGCCCAGGGAAACGATTGCAACCGATGATGGGGCTACATATGGGGATACCCCAGTCACCGGTGGGACAAAAGGAGGAGGCTGTACAACGGGCCAGGCACCAAGCCGGACATTGGCGACGTAGCCTGCGCTTGCCCAACCAACAGGGCCAGACTTTGCTGGATATCCTGAAGGATGGCTGTCTGATGGTCCCTCATCTCCACTACATTCAGCAGGACGGACCGTACGATCCTCACCTCATCAATCACTAGCGTTAGGTCTATCTTCTCTAACTCACTAACGTCTGCTTGTCTCTGTTGCATCCTGGCTCTTCTTCGAATCATTCTTTCTTTCTCCGCTTTTATATCTCCTAATGGCTTCTGTAGCTGTGCCTCCTGCATTGCTGCTTGTTGTATGGCGATCTCGTCGGAGGTCAACACTATTGCCTGGCTCGCCTTTACACCAGTGGACTGACTCTAGGTCTGTGCAACTGTTGACCCAACAAACCCTGGACTACCAGCCTGAGTAGACTGCTGTGCTGAAGTGGCCATGGCTTCTGAAGCTGCGGCTTCACTCACAAGTGCCCTGCTAGCCTCTGCTACTCTAGCCCTCCTCTGCTGCTGCTCCCTCACCCTAAGCTGGCGGAAGAGAAATATGTCGCCCTCTGGTCCTAGTGCCAAGTGGGTAACTGGGCGTCTAGTCGATCGCAATATCCTCCGGTCGTCCTCTCCAGTGTCCTCCGCGTCGCTCATAAGCTACAGCCCTGTACACAATCTGCACTAGTGCACTCTAAATGCCTACCGCAGCGTAGTGTACAAACCAATTAACTGGTGTCTATTTCAAAGACTTTACATTCGGGCCCAACAGGTAAGTCAGATTCCTGCAAATAAAACTATTTTTAGTTTGACTAGTCCGCAAACAGAAGCACCATGAACAAGAAACAGTTCTAACTAATGTTGTCTGTCAAATGTCAATGGCTGTACACCTACCTAATCAAAACATGACAGCATGGAATTTTCTCGAACTTATCACCTGGAATTTACCCCTCCGTTAGTTCCCCTGAGTATCACTTAACGTCAGCGTCCCTGAGCAATCTGGAGAGCGTCGCGTGTCTAAAGGTGTGTGTCCGGCCCACCCCTGTGCCCCGAGTATCTGCTGAGCTGGCCAGCCCTGCACTGGATTACCTCGCATGCAGCGAGCCTTACAACCATTGGCTGATCCAGAGGCAATTTAACGTCCGCCCCCAAGTGACTCCAGGAATTCTTTTACGTCGCAGCTGGACGACGATCACAACCAATGGTTCCCCTTCCGGTGCTTATTTAAAGACGCCCGGTCTCGTCTCCCGAAAGGGCTGGCCTGCCCTTCAGTACCCATCTAACAGCGCAGCAAGCCAAACAAAGGACAAGCTACTCCTGGCGGGTTGGCATGGTGACCGTGACCTAGTGCTTCGTCCAGGGCCCTTCAGAAAGCTCCGCCCATCTTCTCCCAGATGCTCTACGTGAACATTGCCGACTCTCAAGGTTGAGTGCACTCGACACCTCACAATGAGAGGACTCTCAAGAAGGAACACACAACCTCACGGTAAGATGTGCCGGAGAGGGTAGATAAGGCTAAGAGCAACGTACCTCAAATAGCTGCCCCCAACCACAGAGATAATCTCACCAGATGACCAGATGGCGATTGCGATGACCAGTCACTACATCGGCACAACCAGCATTATCTCGCCGTTCCACCTCAGCATCAATCACACATTAGATAATTCTCATCACACTGTCCAGACCACAATACCCATCTCGTAGCCTTCCTGGCGAACCCCTCACCTCCTAGGTCGCCACTCACTCGCCTCCGCCCTCCTCACTACACACCACTTACGGCCAAACTCGCCAAGCAGACCGCATGTATGTACCGCATAACGCAGAAGACAAGCGCCAGATGAGCGCATTCGTACCACAGCTCTGATACCAAATTGCAAGGAAGATGAGCAATAGCGAACTTCAGCAATCAAACAGCATCATACATATGAGTCCTTATAATCTTGACCTCGAACCAACAGCAGAATTGCATCACGAGATTCACCAAATAAGAACACACCAAGAGTTCATAATTGACAATGCTGAAATAGACCCATCATCATCATCAATGAAGAACCAGAGTATATATCCTATCTGGCGCTCGGCGCCCAGACTATTTGTGGCAGATCGTATCTAGCCTATACTACAATGCCGAAGTTGACGACAACAGCTCCCCCGAAGAGTACGAGCATACAGCGACCAATGTGGCACGCTTCCAGCACCAGGTATGTCTCTCGCCTTACTCACAACCTCGTTCCCCAACACACAGATGCCACTTGCACCCAAGGAGCACCCTGCGCCACACCCAGCTCACAGCAGTGCAGCTCGGCTATGGCTGCCTGCTCCTTCTCTGCTCGCCCGTGAGCGCGTAGGCGCCAGCCAGCAAATAGCGCAGCAGCGCTTGCGCAGCATGCAGCCAGCACCTGAATGCCGATTGCAGAGGCAGGCCCTTTGCTATATCGAAGTGGCCTGCCTGTGTCCAGTCCCAGGAAGCTTCCAGTAGGCCCCGGTAGCCTGAGGCCCAGCACGATCGAGAACAGCCCTGGGGCCTGAGGTGGTTGCATGAGCCCAACTGCCTTTGTCATGTCTTCGGCCCAGTACCCGTATCCAGCCCAGGGCCTGCTTTCCATACATTCNAGGTGGTTGCATGAGCCCAACTGCCTTTGTCATGTCTTCGGCCCAGTACCCGTATCCAGCCCAGGGCCTGCTTTCCATACATTCACACAGGCGGCTCAGGGCCTGGATTCTTTCAACCAACTGACGCTGCGCAACTGCCTGAATTTGCGCAGTGGCCAAAGTAGGGCCCTGAGGGCCTCGTCGAGCCTGCCTTCACTTAGGGCGGACGACTGGCTCCCAAAATGGGGGCTGAATGGGGCTCATAGAGGCAGTGGCCTCGCAGATGTGTTTTATTTGAGAATGTGGATGTCTTTTTGCCATTTCTTGGATTCATTTCTAGTTTTGGTGTGTGTATTATGTTGACATCAACTGATAGTTGCTCAGCCTGACTCCGAGGTGAGAATTTCCCCCATATAGCATCTGATTACAACGCAGTGAGAATGTATCTCATTAGCTGTGATGTACGTTTGCCTTTATTGCCACCTTATTTGCTCTTCTTTCCTTCAATCACCCCGGACTGGCCCTACTGCAATTCATCTCTGAAAAAGGGCAGACGGTAGCTTCGCATCAAGATTTAAAAGATCCTGTTGCACTGAAGAATAAGCTGCAACCTGGTGGTGTGTTCTTTGAGCTGATTGAAAGTTAGGACCATATGAACACATACTGTTTAGGCTACCCACTCTCGGGTGCATCTGAGAAAAAGCTGCAACCTTATGGTCATCTCAATTACCCCTCCTATGCTTGACTGGGTTCTGCTGCACTGTTTGTTCTTTGCAGGTGCTTGGCTATTACACTATGCACTCCCAGCCACGAGAATCGACTGCAAGGGCTTTCAAGCTTGAGTTGGATGCTGTAAAACCCACACATACAGATTCTTTGGAGGAATACAGGTTGGTGGACTACAAGTGCTCCTTGAGTCCTGGCTGATTCTCAGTGCATTCTCCAAACTTCTCCCTTCTCTTTCCGTTCTGGGGACACACTGGGCCATGCAGAGTCCCATTCTTGACACTGGGACTTCAAAGGAGCTTGAAAACTGTTCCGGAACAGGACCACGCGGGGGACAGGACCTCTCCGCACAGTTCGCATGCGAAACCACACCGGGAGGTGGCCGCACAGGACAGTGCCCGGCTCTGTTTGGCCCTGTGCAGTACGGGTACGGAGCTGTACGGTGCACGGGAGGGGACCAGACCGGGTTCGGTGTGCGGTGGGGTTGCAAGTATGAAAATGATTTATTCCTTGGTAAAATACGCTGCAGAAATGAGGGTCGACATATCGTTCCTGGTCTAGCGTCTGAGGCTATGAGGACTCTGATTCTCTGCAGGTTTGGAGTAGTTCCAGCGCAGCTATAAGTCAATCCTTGGACCCAAGCCGGGATTTAACAGCCTGAGTCTCAGCATGTGCTTGGATTTAGGGCTAGAAAATTGTTGGGAGGCTCCCTTTGGTGTGACATGCGTGATGACCTCCCATTCGTCGCGTTATGCATGATCTTGTTGCAACGAGAGAGGTGTTACGATCCTGGTCATTCCCAAAGTGCAAATTCACAATGAAAGACAATTGCAAGGAAAATGAACAGAAGCGAGATGACAATATTCAGATTGCACAATCACATTGAAAGCCAAATCGTATCACAGTGTTCAGAAAGCAGCATTGCACCAACGTAGCACTGAAAGTCAATGTTAATGAGAGCTTGCTCTCGCCACCACCAACATATGTATCCAGTCTCCATCTCCCTACTTGGCGCTCGGCACCCAGTCTACTCCCTACACAGCTACAACTAGCCTACTAATTGACAATGCAACTGTTGATGTCAGCCTCCTCCGAAGTACTTGAAGATGTCGCCCATGCAGACCATCGCCAATACCAGGTATGTGCCCTCACATCATCATCATCATCATCATCATCATCATCCTTCTCTCTCTCTCTCCCTTGTCTCTCTCCTATGTCTTCCCTTTGTACACCCGAAGACCACCCCTGCGCCTCACTGTACATCCAAGCCCRCCAGCTATGGAGGCTGGGCTATGGCGCTGCCCTCTCTGCACGACCGCACACAGCATCCCATGAGCTTCAGCTCCAGCAGCGCTGCCGCCAGCATGCGAGTGCCCGAATGAGCCGCCAGCCAGCGAACTCTTTCCTATATGGAAAAGAGCTGGCCTGGCTTCGCAGCCTGGCTGCCCTGAGCCTGGGCCCAGAAGCTTCCGGTAGGCCCCAAGGTTCTGCGCCTCTGGTGCAGCTACTGGGCCTCATTCGGTTGGGCCTCCCAACTGTCTATGTATGAGGCTGCAAATCTCGCCCAGGGCCTGTGCTGTTGGAAAGGCGTAGAAGGCCTGGGATTTTCCACGCTGCTCGGCCTGGGATTTTCCACGACGAAACTGCCTGGACCCCAAATACGAAATTGACAGCCAAGTGCTTCTCGTGATTTGTTAGGCGTGCCTTCACTTAGGGCGGGCACATTTGTGGCAGGGGCCCCTTAGGCCTGCCGAGGACCCAGATCCTCGCATTCCCTCCTTTTCTTCAATAGTCCTCTGAGAAGTCCTTATATAACAGGCTGCTTCCCTTTCAGCGTTCTTTCATAACTTGAGATAATTTTAGGAGCAGTCTTCATTAATTCCTCTCTTGTGAACCACCGGTGTTCTTGACGATCAATGTGATGTCTGAACCGCACTCGATATGGCATCTGTGGCTTTGGCGGTCGTCCCCTTCCTGGAGGTTTGGGCACAGGCATCAGCTTGTGCTCGATGATATCGTCGATGTCTACGTGTCCGTCATGGTTGGGGGCAGCATTGACCTCCTAGAGGGAAACTGATCTGTGGCAGCAAAAGGTGCCAACTTTGATGCATGGAAAACAGGGTAAGTACGCAAGTGTGCAGGAATGCGAATCATGTATGAAGGCCCATCCGGTCGATCCCCTACAATGTAAAAGGGCCTCTACCTGATTCAGACCCTGTTCGGCAAATGCAGCATAGAGGGATCACTCGCCACGGCCCATCTCGTGAAAGCAGATCAAAGGACATGTTCTCTGGGTCTAAAGTCACATCCTAGCTAAGTAAAAGCCAATGTCAAAGGTCACAGTTGTGCCCTGTACGAACAGCTGCAATATCTGGATTTGGGACTCACAACTGTTCGTCCAGGGGGTGCGGAGGTCATGTCTGTTCAGGCAAGAGATGTGTCTGTACGTACAGTATGTGTCTGTTCGTGCAGTATGAGTGTCTGTTCATGCAGAATGTGTGTCTGTCCAAAAGGAAGTCAAAGGGCAGGTTCCCAGTTCTGTCTAAGTCTTTATAGGGGGTCTAGATTCAGACACCCAGTCCAAAATCCAGGCCAAATGGCCGCAGCAGCAGCAGACCCTGAGGGGAAAATACTGGGACACACACATATGCATGGGTCTGGGACGGAAGGAGGCCCAAAGTGCCAATACAGACCAATGCAGACCTCACCAGGGGAGGCCAGCAGTATAAAGCAATAGGCCAGCCTCCCGTGACATCAGATTCCCACTGGCATTATCAGCGTGGAAGTGCTGCATGCACTTGTGCGCTGGCTAGCTGGGTTAGCGCTGGAGGAGAAGCTGCGCTGGAAGGAAGGAGCTGGGCGCTGGCTTGCAAGAGGCAGCCCTAGTTGCACCAGCCAAGTAGCATAGTTAGAGGGTTAGTTGTTAGTCTACAGTGGGTAGCATTCAAAGTAGATCTTCGTGGTAGGAGTGTGCATGTATGATGAGATAGGAGGACTAAGACTGAGATCTTGAGACTGAGAGAGAGAGAGAAGAAGGACAGGTTGACGAATGGCTATGGTGACTACTTACCTGTTCTGTGCTCGCTGGTTGCTGTGAGAGGTGGCGCTGGCTAAGCCAGACCCCATTATGTTGATGTTCGAGAGAGAGACAGGTCATGTTGTTGAGCGCCTGGAGACATGAACTCAAGATACTCTTTATAATGTGTTTGAGATAACATGAGCTGCGCGACTTGGTTCTCATCTCATCCCCATTCTGCGTTGTGTGTGGAGTCATAATCTATGTGAATGGTGAAGTGGCATGCATTGTGTTACACTCTGGCAAGTGTTGACAATCAGGTCCCTTGCAAACTTGGTATCGGAGCTGAAGCTTGTTGCACTCACTGCGCTGGCATGAGCAAGGCCGGCGAGAAGAAGAAGGGAACGCTGGCTTGATGATGATGATGGCGATGGTAGAGTCGTGAGAGAGGTGGATTGGGATCTTGGGGAGAAGTAAGCCGAAGAGGAAGGGGCAGAAGATTACTTACCTGGAGCGTTGCAGTGCGGAGCGACGAGGAGCTTCATCAACAGCCGCTTCAAAGAGAGAAGAACCTCCACTCCCCTTACCTGGCTATGTGTGTGTGATCTCTATCTGGTGGTCGCTGCTGCTGCTGTCTACCAAGGTCTGGTCTGGAGTCAGGATATAAGTGTCTGGTCACACTCGAAGTAGTAGTGGTCAGAGTCCTGGTGGTCTTCTCTTCTACCCCTCTGAATTGTCATCTGTAGGAGGTAGTAAAGGTGGGGGGGAACACTGGTTGTAGTGGTTGATTGCCACGTCAGATAGCAGTCACAACATAAGGTCTAAACTGGGCAGTAGTAGTAGTGTGATGCAGCATTGTCCAGGCATCGACGAGTACACACTCCAGTACCCCTTGTGCAAGAGGACAGACAATTAGTGTTAATAAAAGGAAAAAGAAGGCATCCAGATCAGCAAGAAAGAAAGAAAGGTACCAATTAAGAAGGAGATCAGCAGTGTTAAAAAAAAAAAAGAGAAGTTCTACTTAAGTTCTTGAAATTCGTTATTGTGAAAGCAGCGATTCTCAGAGTTAACAAAAAAAAAAAACAAGCATAATATCTCATCCACTTCAGACTAAGTTTAGTAGCATCTAAGGGAAGTATCTTGGTGGAGCGGCGGAGGACCACCTGTGCCGTCAGCCACCATGGATGACTTCCCCATGCAGGGAATTCTGGCCCTTTCTGTTTTATTGGGCCCCCTCTTCAGAATCTTCTTTCCTTTGGGGTTTGGGAGAACATGCTCGTCCCAAATGATGATGAGGTCCGGTGCCGTGAAGCCAGGGCCCATGCCTGCTGAACCGGCAGAAATCGATCGTCGGAAGGCAGAGAAAAAGAAAGAGAAAGAGAGAAAGACAGAAAGAAGAGGAGATAAAGAAGAAAACCCAACTGGAAGAAGAAAGATTAAAAAGGGAAATGAAAGAGAAAATGGAAAAACAGTTGAAGGAGGAATTGCAGACAATTGAAGAAGAAGATGAACCTGTCGATGACAGGCTCATCAGACGGCAGACGGAAAGAGGTGAGACTAGTCAGACAGGTGGAGGACTTGAGGTCAAGCCTCTGGACTGGTATGACCAGTATGCATACTCCAGCGATCGCGTAGAAGAGACAGAGGCAGAAAGAGATGCATTTCTTGCAAAGTTGACATCCATTGCAGACCAAAGGGAAAAAGATCTTTTGCTCGAGGAAAAACGTGCCGAACTGCATAGCAAAATGTTGGCAGCAAAGCGGCAGGAATTAGATGAAAGAAAAAGGCTGCAAGTCGAGGGGGCAAGATTGCATAAAGAGCTGCAAGACCAAAAAGACAAGCAAGCTGCAACGGAAGAGAAGCTTTGCCCTCTTAACAGAAACAGTCCTTCACATAAAGCAAGAGGTAGCGACAATAAATAGAACGTTGCAAAAAATGGAAACGCACCAATACGAGTTTGAGGGAGTCTGGAATACCTTTCTACAGAAGTCCGCCAAAGACATCGATCTGCATATACAATCCTATATTGAAAAACTAGACAATCATATCACACAGACCTTTACTCCGACCGTAATTGAGAAGAATAGTTCGAGGCAGCGGCGGAGGAGGAGGTGGAGATGGAGACGGAGATGGAGGAGATGATAAGAAAGGGAAGGGAGTGCTTCGAGAAGATAAGGATATAGATGTACGAAAAATAAAGGTCAAAGTTCCATGGACATACAACGGTAAGAAAGAGCAAAGTGTGCTACATTGGATTGCAACAGTCGAGTCATACGTCTACGGACAACGCATTCCATACTGGGACAGGGTGCTAATGATAAGTTCGTGTATGGAGGGAGATGCCATGAGCTTCACCATCTCCCTGCAAAAGGAGGCAGGTTGCAGCTCTATGGTAGAATACTCCCAGCAAACCTGAATTGAGGACTTTTTCAAAGCCATCCGAGACCGGTTTGAAGACAAGAACTTAGCCAGGATGACAGAAATATTAGTCCTAAACCTCCCAGATAGAAAATCGAAGAGCACCTCAGCGCTTAAAGCTACCATGGACGAACTGTTACAATGCAATGAACATGGTTTGACCCCTGCTCAGATATTGAATAGTTTTGCACGCGCACTACCCGACCCCCTTTGTATTCAGTTGTATCCCCGTACAAAGGAGGAGGGGATGACCTACGAGAAGTTCAGCAAGATCGTCATAGATCACGCTGGCTTCTTGGCCGAAGCTAACTATTGCCATTACTGGAAAGATCTGCAAGCGGGTGAAAAGTGGCAAAACCGCACAATCTCAGGGTCTATACCTGGGAAAGACAGCCTCCTTCTGACCTTTGAAGAAGGAGGTGTCGAAACACTTTCTTGGGATCAAGTTGACTATGGTCTTGAGGAAGGACCCAACGGTCCGGTAGCTCAAGAGGGGAGCTAGGCAGCCGTTGCAGCCCGCGGGGGAGGGCACCAAGGAAGAGGACGTGGCCGAGGAAGAGGAGGCCGCGAACGTGGTGGAAGAGGACCCGCTGCCCAAATGGGTGGTGGCGAAGGTAGCTACTATGCGGGTGGAAGGGGTAATGGTCCCTCGTAAGGTGGGTGTGGTTTCAATTCTGGCTGGGGAAGAGGAAGAGGCACTTGGTACAACAATTGGGACAAGCCATACCCACCTCATCCAGGTCTACCCGAAGGGGAACCTTGGAAGAATCTGGGGTACAAAAAAAGTTTGGCAGGAAAGGAACGTTGCCGACCAGTTCCTTAAATGTGGGGACCCCGACCACATTGTCCCTTAGTGCCCTGATTACAACATGGCAAAAGGGAACAGCCAGTACAGGTCTCAGTTGCCTCTACAGGGACTTCGGGTGTTGAAAAAAAGAAATCCTCCCATTCGAAGGTCCCATTGGCAGAAACTGAAGAGGTAGACAGTCCCCATCTAGTACACTGTCCAGAGGTGGCAAGCGTATGCATCTCTCTAGATGGATCCCTCGTTAGTGTGGGTGATGAGTTGGCCGCTCGTTGCCAAGCCTGGACTGAGATGAAAAACGTAAAGGACAGCTAATAATTGCAGATCTTTAAGTCAATAAAATAAGAGTAGGAGGAATGATAGACAGTGGGTCTACACGCAGTTATATCAGTAAGAAAGGTTTGCAAAAATTGCGTCTCGGGCTTAAGGTAAAGCAATTGGATGAGCCCATGGTGAGTAAATTAGCTAATAGTACGGTAACTGTAATGGATAGATATGTTGAAGGGGTTAAGGTATACTTCCGGCTTGAAGCAGAGGGGAAGGTGGAACGCGTTCTTCACTCTCTGACTCTTTTGGTGGAAGATAATCTTCCTTTTGACATTCCTTTAGGTATGGATTGGGGGGAAGTTGCAAATACAAACATAAAGATGAGGAATCATGAGTGTTGGCTCCCTAGTCCGCAAGGTGGAAAGAAGAGAATCCGCCTATTTCATGAATCAGGTAAGGAAAGCAGCTTGGCTCATTGTTGTATGAGTGCCCCAGCGTTCGCTCGCCATGTCAAGAAGTATAACTTGTATGACCAAGTCTTTGTGGCATATGTGCACCCAGTAAAAGAGGGTGAAGTTAAGGAAGAGCCTAAGTCCCCAAAGATTGAGCAACTTCTGAAAGAATTCGCAGATGTGGCAGAGGCCCCAAGCGATGTGGTTGAGAGACCCATTAAGCATCGCATAGACATTATCCCAGGAAGTTCAATTCCTAAAGGGGCCATCTACCGAATGTCACCTAAAGAGTTGGATGAACTGTGATCCCAACTTGATGAATTGCTAGAAAAGGGATGGATTAGGCCTAGCTCCTCGCCCTATGGTGCGCTTGTATTATCTGTGCCTAAAGAGGATGGCGGGGTACGCATGTGTATAGACTATAGGAAGTTAAATGAAATAACTGTAAAAAGCGCCGAGCCGTTACCGCGGATAGATGATCTGCTAGATCGTGTGCAGGGTTGCAAATACTTTACGAAAATTGATTTGAAAACTGACTACCATCAAATTGAGGTAGAGCCAGAAGACCAATACAAAAATGCCTTTTGAACGAGGTATGGGCATTATGAGTTCATTGTGTTGCCCTTTGGTCTTATGAATGCCTCTGCAACTTTCCAAAGAACTATGAACGAACTCTTTCGCGAGTGGCTTGTCAAATTTGTCATTCTTTATTTGGATGATATTTTGGTTTTTAGTAAAGATTTGAAAGAACATTCTGAGCACCTTCGACTTGTGCTAAATACATTGCATGAGGCAAAATTGAAACTAAACCCAAAGAAGTGTGAATGGGCTAAGCGTCAGGTTTTATATCTAGGGCATGTACTTGATGGTGATGGGATCAAACCGGAAGACTCGAAAATTGTGGCAATTCGCAATTGGCCTAACCCCGACACTTTGACTGAGTTGCGGTCATTCCTTGGGCTAGCCAATTACTATCGGAAGTTCGTGAGACACTTCACGATAATTGCTGCACCCATTCGCAAATTACTTAAAAAATAAACTATCTGGAAGTGGGATTCAGACTGTACAGCTGAAGAAATGTCTAATTAACTACCCGGTTTTGAAAGTTGCTGACCCTTCATTACCCTTCGTGGTCACAATTGACTCCAGTCAATACGGGATAGGTGTTATACTTCAGCAAGATGACGGAAATGAATACAAACCTGTAGAATTTATGTCTCGACGACTGCCTAACGAGAAGGTCGCCGTTTCTATGTATGAGAGGGAGTTGTATGCTCTCCGGGAAGCTTTGGATCATTGGCGACACTATCTCTTGGGACGCCACTTCAAGGGCTATTCGAATCATGAAACACTACGCTGGCTTAAAACACAGGCCCGAATGACACCTAAATTGATAAGGTGGGCCGTTATGATTGATCAATATGACTTTGAGCTAAAGCCAGTTAAGGGTAAATATAATGTTGTCGCCGACGCATTAAGTCGAAGATCAGATTTTTTTGGTGCCATTGTAACATACTTAAATGTGGGCACCGATTTGCAAGAAAAAATTAGAAATGCGTATTCCACTGATCCTGTCTATGGCGCTATGCTTAAGCGTGTACAAGAAACGCTAGCAGAGTTTCCTAACTATCGTATCACACAAGGACTATTGTTTGAAAGGACTGATGTGCATGACAGACTTTGTATTCCAAATGTAGAAGAGATCAAGAGTTTGATCTTGGGGGAATGTCAAGACACCGAGGGCCATTTTGGGTGGAGGAAGACCTCCGCAAACCTTGTGCGTTCCTACACCTGGCCTCGTATGAAACCATACTGCATTGCGTATGTGCAGGGCTGCCAAATGTGCCAAAGAAATAAGAGCACCACACAGTCTCCCCTTAGTTTACTTAAGCTTTTGCCTATTCCAACAGGTCCGGGAGACTCTGTGTCCATTGACTTTATGGACACCAAGGTAAAAAGCAGGAATGGGAAGACGCAGGGAATGGTAATCGTTGACAAATTTAGTAAGTATGTTGTCTTCGTAGCTTTACCAGCGGAAGCAAAAACGAAACTGGTAATCCGGGAATTCTTTAACCATTGGGTAAAGGATTATGGACATCCCTTGACAATTGTGAGTGACAGAGGTACACGGTTCACGAGTGAACAATGGCAACAACTCATGAATGTCTATGGCTCTAAGTTAACTATGTCGTCAGGTAGACACCCTGAGACAAATGGCCAGACTGAGCAGATGAACAATATCTTGCAACAAACGTTGCGCATGTATATTCGTCCCGATTAGATTGACTAGGACGAACATTTGCCCAAAGTTGCTAGCGCTTACAATACCTCTGTTCATTTATCTACATTCAAAACTCCGATGGAGTTGCATCTGGGATGGCGTCCACGCAGGCCTATTGATCGGCTGAACCCGGATCAAGTACTTAAGCTTCCACTAGGAACTAGTGAATTTGCTATTCAGTATCAGGAAGACATTCAAAAGGTAAAAGGAAATATAATGAAAGCACATCATCAAATGATTGAACAAGCAAATAAGCATTGAAGACTTTCACAGTTTGCTGTAGGTGATCTAGTGTGGGTTAAGTCTAAAGACTTTATTCCTGAAGAGAACATCTCTCAGAAGTCACTACCCGCCTATAGAGGACCTTGGCAGGTTCTAGATGTAATTGGCGATGTGGATGGCCCTTCATATGTTATAGAGATTCGTCTACATCTACATACATATCCAGTATTCCACGCTTCGAAACTCTTACCTTGCGTAACAAATGAGTTGTTTCCCAGTCGCAGATCGGCGATATCTCCTAATATGGATGGGAAATACGACATGGATAAGATTGTTGTTGAAAGTACCTTTCAGGCTGGACGTAGGGGCAGACCACAGCGGCAATATAAGGTGAGGTTCGCTTATCAGGATCCAAGTGAAGATCGCTGGTTTACAAGGGAAAATTTGCTAGAGTCTGCACCTCATATTGTATCTGCTTATGAAAGAACAAGAAGAGGAATAAGTATTATACATAGATGAAGGTTTTCTCAGAGGACTTCGGAATTAGGCCGGCGAGAGTAAGAGGGCCTTTACCCGATTCAGACCCTGTTCGGCAAATGCAGCATAGAGGGATCACTCACGAGGGCCCAACTCGTGAAAGCAGATCAAAGGACATGTTCTCTGGGTCTAAAGTCACATCCTAGCTAAGTAAAAGCCAATGCCAAAGGTCACAGTTGTGCCCTGTACGAACAGCTGCAATATCTGGATTTGGGACTCACAACTGTTTGTCCAGGGGGTGCGGAGGTCATGTCTGTTCAAGCAAGAGATGTGTCTGTACGTACAGTATGTGTCTGTTCGTGCAGTATGAGTGTCTGTTCGTGCAAATTGTGTGTCTGTCCAAAAGGAAGTCAAAGGGCAGGTTCCCAATTCTGTCTAAGTCTTTATAGGGGGTCTAGATTCAGACACCCAGTCCGAAATCCAGGCCAAATGGCCGCAGCAGCAGCAGACCCTGAGGCGAAAATACTGGGACACACACATATGCATTGGCCTGGGACTGAAGGAGGCCCAAAGTGCCAATACAGACCAATGCAGACCTCGCCAGGGGAGACCAGCAGTATAAAGCAATAGGCCAGCCTCCCTTGACATCAGATTCCCACTGGCATTATCAGCGTGGAAGTGCTGCGTGCACTTGTGCGCTGGCTAGCTGGGTTAGCGTTGGAGGAGAAGCTGCGCTGGAAGGAAGAATGACCTGGGCGCTGGCTTGCAAGAGGCAGCCCTAGTTGCACCAGCCAAGTAGCATAGTTAGAGGGTTAGTTGTTAGCCTACAGTGAGTAGCATTCAAAGTCGATCTTTGTGGTAGGAGTGTGCATGTATGATGAGAGAGGAGGACTAAGACTGAGATCTTGAGACTGAGAGAGAGAGAGAAGAAGGACAGGTTGACGAATGGCTATGGTGACTACTTACCTGTTCTGTACTCGCTGGTTGCTGTGAGAGGTGGCGCTGGCTAAGCCAGGCCCCATTATGTTGATGTTCGAGAGAGAGACAGGTCATGTTGTTGAGCGCCTGGAGACATGAACTCAAGATACTCTTTATAATGTGTTTGAGATAATATGAGCTGCGTGACTTGGTTCTCATCTCATCCCCATTCTACGTTGTGTGTGGAGTCATAATCTGTGTGAATGGTGAAGTGGCATGCATTGTGTTACACTCTGGCAAGTGTTGACAGTCAGGTCCCTTGCAAATGTCTAAGATCTCCCAGGGCCCAAAGTATTGTGGCATCAATTTACATGAAATCCCCAACTCCTGGCCTAGTTCAGATGACTTTACCCAGACTCTATCACCTACCTGAAAGTTAAAGGGCCATCTATGTTTATTCTCAGATGCGATCATAGCATCCTGAGACTTTCTAATATGTTCGATGGCCTGCTGCAGCATCTGTTCATAATTAACAGCAAACTCTATGCTACCGGGTGCTGCAGTGGGTTGCCTTTCTGGTAGCAAAAAGTCAAGTGCAGTTTTGGGCTGCCAACCAAGGTGCAGCTGGTTGGGAGTCGTACCAGTAGTACTGTGCACTGCATTGTTGTTCAAGCTGGCGACGAGAGGTAACCTCTTGTCCCAGTTATCCTGACTTGGCTTATTATAATGCCGAAGCAGCTGTTGTACTACCCGGTTCATCTGTTTTGCCTGGCCATTTGACTCGGGGTGGTTCCCGGACGTCATTTGGAGGTTGGTACTCATCTGTTCAGCCGTCGCCTGCCATAGTTCGCTGGTAAACCTTACATCCCTGTCACTTACAATCGACGTAGGTAGTCCAAAATCCCTGACCCAGTTATCCAGGAACAGTTTGATAACATAGTCAGTTTTAGCAGTTTTCGGCATAGCGATAAATCTTGCATACGTAGTAAAGCGGTCCACTATCACGAAGATGTGCCTTTTCCCAGACTTACTGGTCACGAGAGTATCCATGAAGTCCATGGACACACTCTGGCCAGGACCTTCAGGAATTGGCAAGGGCTTGATAAGCCCAAGCGGAGCCTGAGTCCTAGGTTTGTCCCTTCAGCAAACCTGGCAAGTTTCAATGTACTTTTTCGCATCTTGCATCATAGTGGGCCACCAAAATTTCTGCACTAGGTTAGTTGAAGTCTTTTTAAAACCGAAATGTCCAGTTGCATTGTGACCTATGCAAAGACTCTCTATTAGGCACACACAATCTTTTATTCCCTGTCTTTTCAAGCAAGAGCCAGCCATCCACCATGGTAAATTCATCCAAAGTCACTTTTTCCTTTGCTTGGAATTTACGAATGATCTCTGATATGATTGGATCTTGCTAATAGGCTTCCACAAACGATCGAGTCAGATCATTAAATATGCCAAATTCAGTTACTAGCGCACCCAGGTAATCTGCCCGTCAAGATAGTGCATCTGCCACCTTGTTGTACTCTCCTTTGATAGGATCAAGTTGATAGTCATACATGTTTATCACTTGTATCCATCTCTTGAGTTCGTCTGAGAGTACTGGCTGTGTTTTGATCCGGTCTAATGGCAATTTGATGGGATCCGGACTTCAGATCGATCTTGGTGAAGTACCGGTGTCGAGCGCATCGGCCCCCGCGCGAGCGAGGGCCCTTCCGGTCGCGTCACGCAGGAGAAACTTAGGCTCTCAACTTTTTAGAGACAACTCGGGGACGACACGGTAACCCGCGTCGACCCTTCGTCGCTCCGGCCGAGTGCCCCAGCTGTACATCCCGCGGTCCCCTACGACAGGATAGGTTCTCACGGGGCACAACTTACCTTCCCTAAGGGCCTGTCACCACCCTTAGGGGCATATCCCCACCGAGCTACCGACCCACATGCGAAAGCTTTTAGATGCAATTGCAGAGGTAGGTCAGTCGAGGGTGTTTGCTCGTTCGCTGTAGCATAGGTACGCATGGTTAAACGTCAAAGTGGACCCAAACGTCGTCCGTCCCTGGGGCGCTGATCTCCCAGGAATCAGACCGACGTCGGTCGACTAGGACGTGATACTCCAAGCGTAAGAAAATCTCGATCAATCCTAGTCCTTTCTTTCAAGGACAATCGAAAGTCAAACATCAAAAGAAAACTTAGGTCAACGTAAGTTGACTAATCTTCTGAAACCGTCCTATATACAATTCAATTATACGTACGACAAAGGTCAACTTAGCTTCAAACAACGCTTATCAAAAAAATCAAGGTAGGCA
>BFEA01000461.1:154720-167253 GCA_003427395.1 Chara braunii | reverse complement strand
GCCACGTATTGCTGCTGACGTGGCGCTGCCACGTGTCGTACTGTCGGATCCTTACGACCGGCTATTGATCATCGGCTTCGATACTTCAAGGAGGGGTCGTGACTATTCGGGATGAGATCAGGACTTGTGAGGTGTTGTGAATACGTACCTGATGTCTTCATGACGACGAGGCTCCAGCACTAATTAATGTATTGATCAGTGCCACGTGGCACCCGGAGGCTGAGTCTCTAATTTGTATTCAGATCATTGCTGATGTGGGGTTGCTGTCATAGGAGGAGCCCGGAGAAGGAGTGGGCCTTATCCCTCTCCCTTGTCTAATCTCCCCCACCTCTCTTCGTCCGTGTATGATTATCTCACCCCCCACTTTCTTACTGGATACTATTGTCGATGAAGATCTATCATTGGTTCGGTAATCTTGGCTTTCAGTGTCGACATTGTATTCACGACTTGGGTTCATTGCAGACAGGAAGGCCGACACTGTTGATTTCCAAGCTGCTGGAGATAAGAGGGGTTGCAAGACAGGAGAGTGACCTGCTGGCGATTTTTTATTTTTTTTTCTCTCGTTTGAGGCCAGTTTCCGTGTCATCCATAGTTGCAGGCCACAATTGACTTGCAACTTACCTGTGGGCCTCTGGGCGTAAGGCCGACACTGTTGATTTCCAAGGTGCCGGAGACCGGACAGTTACCTGCCGGTGAGGTTTTTTTTTTTTTCCCCATCTTGAGGCCAGTTTCAGTGCTATCCATAGCTGCAGGCACTTGCCTGTGGGCCAGCATTTACTTGCAGGAGAAGATCCAAAACTGCAGGACAGTGTTCATTTTTTGGGGTTTGCGGACTTGTGGGGAGGTGATAGACATTATGAACTGACTACATGGTTCATACAAGCACAACAAAGTCAGACAGCAAGGAGAAGATCCAAAGGAAGTCTTATACTATCCAGATGAAGCTTGATGCCTTGCATGATTACATGCCTGGTGTCAAGGGGAAGGGGTTGGACTGTGTTGCGAAGAAACACAATGTGAGCAAATCAACTCTTCAGCAGTGGGTGTCACATGCAGAAGAGTTGAAGCGGACACTAAGTGACAGAACCACAACGAGCCACACACAACGACGGCTGGGTGGGGGGGGTAGGAAAGTTGCATTTCAATCATTGGAGGATGAAGTGGAGGCATGGGTGGTGGAGAAAAATAAGAAAGGGCTCCGTGTGAGGGAGCAATATATTCGAGCCAAGGCACAAACAATTTTCGATCAAATGAAGAAAAGCGGGGAGGTGGAGCAGAATGTTGAGTTCGGTGCATCCGGGGGTTGGATGTGCAGGTTTAAGAGACGCAAAAGTTTTGTGTCTCGCAGGCAAACAACAACAAGGTGTTTGCCTGATGATGCAGCAGATACATGTCAAGCATTCATCGAGGAAGTACATGACATCGTTGGCAAATACAAGATTGCACCTGAAAATATTTTGAATATGGATCAGGTGCCAAGGTATTTCGAGACCGAGCCATCAAGCACACTCATAAAGCGCGGAAGTCGCCAAGTGCTTTTGCGGAAGGGGGTTACGTCACACAAGAGGTTCACTGCAACATTCACAATTTCTCTTGCAGGCGAAGTTTTCAAACCTCATATCTTGTTTTCAAAGTTAAAAAACAAACGGGCAATAAGTGCATCGGTAAGTGTTGATGTTAACAACACTGGGATGTGGAGTGAGGACATACTTGCATCATACCTCAAGGACACAATTGAGTGCAGGCGGCAGACAGCATTCGATCGACAACATGTGCTGCTTCTTCTTGATAGTTATGGTCCACACCTGAAACTGCGTGACAATTCTAGATTGCAGAGGCAGAATGTGCATGTGATGGTCATCCCACCAAACTTTGACCAGCCTCCTCTAACCACTTGATGTTGCGATCAACAGATCATTCCAGCAACACTATAGTCGCAACTATGAAGTGTACATTGCGGCGGCGCTTGAAGACACAAGTTTGCAGACCGGAGCAGGGAACCCAAGATGTCCTTCGTATCAAATGGTGGTGGACTGGGTCTGTGATTGGGTAAGAACAAAGACAAGAGACGAAGTCGCAAATGCATTCCAGTTGTGCGGATTGGTGCACAAGGCAGATTTCAAACTGGAGAAGCTACATCCACCACTCAAGGCTCTCTTCAACTCCGTTTTGGACATGAATGAGTGGAATGCTCTATATAGGGAAGAGTTCACTGACGCTCCAGAACCTCTGAATGTGGAACTTCTGCAACCCCCAGAGTACTTCATCCCTTACGATCCACAAGAAGGAGAGCCTTGTAGTTTGTGGCAGTGTCTTCATCGGGCTATTTATGGTCCTCATGGTGCCATCACATGCGATGAGTTTAGACACGTTGTCATAGATGAGATGAAGGGGATGGCTGATCTGGCAGACATCACAGGTGTTGAGTATTTCTCACAATTGCAGAGTGGTGGCACAGCTGATGAAGACACGGTGGGCTATGCAGTCAGTCAGTTGGAGAGGTGCACAATCCGCGTGCAGGATGCTGTGGATTCCTCTTTTCGAAGAATTGAACATGACAACCCAACATTTGAGATAAATCTTGTGTGTGTGAATGAATTTTATGTTTTAAAAGGTGTGACGGATTTCGCTGGAAGGCTGTTGGAGTATCAACAAAATGGCTTGCGGCATAGGGCCGAAAAATTCACATTTACAGTTTTGGTTTCCTTGTTTCGGGTTTTCCTCACTTTTATCACTCCTTTTTGTGAATTAAAAAAATCTCATTTTTATGGTAGATGATTGACCCTTTTTTTTTCCAGTTGTTGTGAAGAGTTAGATGAGCAGAAAGCATATAGAGAGTAGGCAGATCACAGGGTGAAGCAGCGGTAAATCCTTCCAATAGGAAGCAATCAATGCCCTGCCTCCGGATCCCTTGCCTATAACGAAGGGAAGCGTGTGTGAGTGCAAATTTTGTATGGGACGCTGGACCCGGTTTCCAGCCCTGAATATAGAGGTCCTTTTTTTCTTATATATGACAATATATAATAGTGACATTCCTTTTTGTTTTGTTGTCAAGTCTGATGTTTGCTTCACCCTCAAAGGAATGACAGATGTATGACTACTATTTCTCTACCCAGCAAAGTAAATGACAAAATGCTTTTTTTTTTTGGGAACATTGAGGAGCAACCTTCTTGATGTACTGGATTGAATGTTGCTGATGATGGCTCCATTCCATTCGTGGGGAACTGCACTTGCACGAAATCGGCTCAATCCTTCTCTACCCATCAAAGTAATGGACAAAATGTCGTCTTTTTTTTTTTTGAATATCGAGGTGCAACCTTTGACCTACTGGATTGAGGTGTTGCTGATAATGGTTCCATTTCATTGGTTGGGAGCTGTACTTGCGGGAAACCGGCTCAGTCCTGCTGGTGGAATGATCTTCAGCTGGATTGAGGTGTTGCTGATGATGGTTCATCCTATTGGTGGGGAGCTGCACCTGCTGGAGACCAGGTCCAGCGTCCTTTAAACAGAATGGGAATCATAACCCAGTTTAGAGTGTGAGCAGAAAAATTGCACCAAAGGAGCCTATACCCCTGTACGGTAACTGATACAAGAGTTGAATTATCTGCTTAGAATGCCTGCACCGATGAGTGTTCGTGGTGCTCTATATGCAGTATTACCTATTCTGACGAGTTTAGTATATGATCCATGGTCCATCGGGGCTACCGGTAATTGGATCATCAAGAAAAAAAATATCGTTTTTTTTTTTTTTTTTTTTTTTTTACAATTTTGATAATATCCTCAGGTTTTCCCTAATTCTTTCGATGCTTTTTGAAAAAACGAGATAATGGCACAATGCCACAAACATAACCCCTCTTGGACTTAGTAGCTTCTCCACGAGTAGGTCAAGACCACTCAACAGTTACTTTTGATGTGTCATAAATTCTTGAATTGTCAAATTGTCTGGGTCATGGCCCCGGTATTTCACAGTCTTGTGTAATTCTATATGGGACGCAGGGCCCAGTTCCGAGCACGTGCTGCTCCCCGCACAAAGATTGGAGCCTTGATCCACCCCCAAAAAAGAAAGCACAGACATGACATAACTTGAGAATTATGCTCTGTTTTTTATTTTTTCCTTCAAATTTGGCGGCAAATTTTGACAACAGTCTCAGGCAAAATATGTTTGTATTATATTCTTCTTTAACATATTTTTTTTGCGGATTTTTTCGAACGTTTTTTAAAATCGTCAAAAGTGTCTCAGATGCTACAGATTCGAATATAACGTACGTACGTTGTATTCGACCGTACGTTCTTATTCGAAAAAAAAAAGAGCGATTTCTAAAAGTCCGTATTTTTTAGGTAATTCGAATAGAACGTACGTACGTTTTTTTCGGGTTAAGAAGGTAGTGTGAGAGTGAAAAACACAAGTTTGGAGAGTCCACATCACCAAGACTGCCCGAGTTTTTCAAGGTCAGACACTGTCCGACTCTTTTCGTTGGATTTGAGGAACATGATGGGAAGGACGTTGCCAAAGTTGTTCAGACCAACCCTATAACTGAGAGACCTAAAGCCTGACGTCATTGACATTCGACTGAAACAGCAGACCCGCGGCTTAGCAGCCGCTTGATTCAGGGCCGAGGTAGGCTAAAAAGAGGAGTGTGCCGGGGTATGGGGCTACGGCGCGAGAGGAATAGCAAGGTTTTTTTTCTGGGCCGCCGGGTTGACCTCGAGCCAGGGTGAGGCCAGCAGGCCTATACCGAGGCCTACCTGATGGGCGGGCCCGGAGTATGGATGGGTAGTCATCCATAGGGAAGAAGCAGGCAGGCAAAGCCTGGTAGGCCACCGGCCGAAAGGCCTGCTAAACCACGGATACGCAGGGCCTTCAGGGCCGCAGGCAGGAAGGGCCTGTGAAGCTACAGGCAGGCGGGGCCGGTAGGCCACAGGCATAGTAGGCCTGCTAGGCTATAGACAGGCTGGGCCTGTAAGGCTACGGGCAGGCGAAGCCTGCAAGGTCACGGTATGGGGGAAACCTGACTGGGGGAGCTCTTCATATATGAGAGTTGCTCTTCATATATGAGAGTTGCTCTTATCATTATCATGATAGGAGCTAGCCCAGTAGGTTATTGCACAGGACTCTTACCTGGCAGGTATCGCGATCAAGCTCGACTGCAACCATTCTTCCGGGCTAGCTCGTTTTGGAGCAGCCCAAGGCAGTTGGACGCGGCCAATCTCGGCCGCTCGATCCTCAAGATCGCGCAGCTGAGATCTGTCGCGCCCAGATCAAAGTGGCCCCTGCGCAAAGATGACACACATAGATCGAGAACCGGCCAAAAATTTTCCTTTGTTTTCTCCTGATCCCGGATGGCCCGGATGGGATCGAACTTGGGTCTGTAATTCAACAGATCGTGTGGGGGGGGGCCACACGATGTGACCACTGATGTGGCTGTTGGCATAGCCAACGACATTTAGAAAAAAAAAAAGAAAAAAAAAAGGCCTAACTAAAACAAAGCGCCAAGCGCCGCTATGGGAAGTGACTGGGGATTATAGTCCCCAGAACCTGTTGCAGGTGTTGTCGCAACCGGGAGACGTTTGAGGTGAGTTGTTTTTTTTTCTTTCCTTTTTGATAGATTTTCTTTTAGACTTTTCTAGATTTTTTTTTTCTTTTTCTTTATGAGATCCCCCTTCGTTTCTTTTCCCTGCTTAGGGCCAGGGTTCAACTAGCAAAGGGATAGGGTTGAGCTCCTGAATCTGGATGTGTTTTATGTAGAAGTGCAGAAAAGAAGTTCAATCTTGATTTCTTGCACGTCCCCATAAGCCTGTCCAGGTTCAAGCATTCGGTTCGGTCCTCTTTGATTGGGGACCGTGCTCCTAGGGGTTGGCTTTCAGCCACGAGATATGAGGTGGCCGTTGGCCGAGGCCAACGGAAAAGAATAAAAAAAAAGGGGGACCTAAAACTGAGGCGCCACTTGGTGCCCTCCGAACTGCCTGGGGCACTTTAGCCCCAATGCACCTGGTAGTCACCCGTGGAAACGGGTGACCGTTTTCTGCAAAGTGGTGAGTTGAACGTTTTTTGATTTTTTTGTTTTTCTTTTAGATATTCATTAGATTTTCTTCCTTTAGATTCTTTTTATATTTTCTTAATTTTTTCAGATTCTTTATTCTCTCTCTGTGCCCGTTCGTTGGGCTGCCCCTTTGGTATGGGGTAAGCACAATCGAATGGACTTGTTCCTAAAACAGGGAACTGTCCATTTAGACTGTGTGTGTGTGTGTGTGTGTGGGTAGGAGCCAATGTCTGCCTGCGCCCATTCGTTGAGGAAAACGGGCAGCAGGACTCTTGGCCTTGGAACCTGGCACTGATGGCGTCCAGGTTCGGGCGCGTGCTGCAGCAGGAGAAAGAAGACCCTGCTGAGCTTGACTCTAGTTTAGTCTGTGAAATGACTAAGGGATGGCTGCTCGTTTTGAAAATGAGCTGCCCCCTGCACAGAAAAATGAGGGGGGGGGACAAAGTAAAAAAAAAAAAAAAAGAGAAAGAAGAAAAGAAAGGATTGAGGGGAAGAGGAAGGGAAACGGCCGTGTATGTCGCCACGGCCGTGAGGTAAGTACAAACAGAAAAAAAAAGGGGGAAAAGCTGCGCACCTGGCTGTGGGTGCCGCACAGGTGCGCACAGTGTGGGAATAGACAGGCAGATGCCTGTTCGAGATGAAGCTGAAACCGGCCAGAATGACAGGCCAGGTTCAATACCTGAGCCTGGGACTTGAGTTTTTCAAGTCTGAGATCGAAATCTGGCCCTTGATCATGAGCCAGATCAAGGGCTGGCCTCAGATCCGAGTTTTGGCTGAGGCAGAGTGGCTGCCTCAGCCACTTCTCTGGTTATAAAAGCAGCCTCCAGCCCCAGCAGCCAAGCATTCTTGGCAGCAGTGCTAGGCTCTCACTTGTGAGATCGCTGGCTGGCTGCAGAGAAGTGAGGCGGAGCGGAGCTGCTGGGGGCGAGGGAGGTTCGCAGGAGGAAGGAAGAGATGGAGGTGGCCATAGCTATGGAGTACAGCCATAGCTGCCATCTCAGCAAGGAGGGAGGAAGGAGCGCGCGGAGGACTGCAAGGTGCGCGGGGTGAGGGCTGCCATAGCCACCACCTTGGTGATAGTGGTGTGTGAAGGAGATGGTGCACGGAATTTCAACGGCGGCAGCCATTTTTGAGCAGCAGTGGGGAAGTGCTGCCCACGTGGCGTGATGTCGGCGGCTGTTTTTGTAACGCAAGGGAGGTGCTGCCCAGATTTTTGCAGCAGCGACGGCACGTTCTTCTGCGGTGACGCGAGAGCGCTGCTGAACGTTTACAGTGGCAGCACTTAGATTGGGGTGACATTGAGGAGGTGCTACCCGGGTCTTACGGCGGCGACGCTCGTTTTTTTTGCGATAGTGAAGCAAGAGCGCTGCCCGGATTTGGCGGCGGCAACTTTCATTTTGTCAGCAATGACGCGGAAGTGCTGCCAATTTTTGCGGCGGCAGCACTGAGATTTTGGCAGTAGTGCGGCAACGCTGCCGATTTTTTGCGGCGGCGGCACTGACATTTTAGTGGTGGTGCGGAAGCGCTGCCGGTTTCTCACGGCAGAGGCGGCAATATTCTTGCACTGACTATACTAGGCGACTACTGGGCATTGGCACAAGGAAGGTACCGCGAAGTGGTGGTGCGCTTGAAAGTGGTGTGAGTGCGACACCGTAGTGGCGCAGTGAAGTTGGGGGTGTGTGACGGCAACGCTGAGACGCCGTCAGATTACTGGGAGATGGTTATGTGTTGGGAGGTTGTCGCAGCAACCGATCGCTCTAGGGAGTGGTGTGGATCGTTTGCGGGGGACTCGTTGTGACGTTTGTCTTCTCTGGAGTGCGATTTTACACGGTCTTCTTGAGTGGACCGTCTCTTCAATTTCACTCAAGGTAAGTTAGCCTACTCAGTTCCCTTTACGCCTGTGTGAACCCACACTTGCTTGACCCTGGTTTTCTGAACGTTCATTAAAAAGGAAAAAGGAATGTGTGTTTGCATGTGTGATGGGGAGTCTGACGATGGTAAGGGATTGTGTGGTGGTCTATGTGTGGCTTGACTTGATTGCAGGTACGGCATGTGGAGTGAGATGGATGAGGGGGATGGTTGTGAAAGATTGATTGTTTTCTCATCTTTGTGCTTGTGTGTGCATATAGACTAAGGGGAAAAGAAAGCGACGAATATGAAGCGAGCACAAAGAAGAGGGGTGTAATTGGACTTAGACTCATCCCGTGAGGTTACCCATTCTTTCCCGAATAACCCTCTTTGTCTATGCCCCTCCATCGGAATGTCTTCCCCCTCTGTGATCTCCTTCGTTGTCTAGGTTCGCCCTTGACGTTAAGCGACAAAGGACTGACCGTCTGTTGTGGTAAGTGCATTTCCTTTCCCTAGGAGGCATCTGAGGCGGGGGTTCGTTGCCTTAGGGGCCGACCCTGTCAACGCCTCGGAGTGGACCGCTTAAGCGGGGGGATACCATGCTGTCGTGGTGGAGCCAGCCCGACTTCTGAGATCCGAGGTTCGCTCGGGCGAGGACGAGGGGTATCCCAGACCACCTCCTAGGGGATGGACGTGTGCTATTCACGGAAGGCGTTAAGTTCTTGGCGGCTCACGTTAAGGAGAACCGCTATAGTTTACCCTTCTAGTGGCTGTCTTAGGAGCCACAGACGAATGGGGAACTGACGCCATAAGAAGCCCAGTTCGTGTGTTCACTAGCTATGGACGGAGTGCGACTAGGCACTACCTTCGCGGATAGGGTTGCACCATAAGAAGTGCAAGCCTGGGGTAATCAGGCTAGTTGACAGGAGGTGACGGCTTGAGCATTGCTTTGAAAGTCAATATATTGTAGGCGGGTACTTCGTCATTCGTGGAACAGAAATAGTAATTATTGTCCAGGAGGACAAAGCGACCAAGAAAATTTGATGGTGGATCCTTGACCTTAATGGGGCATCGAGCGTCCGATTGTTCGAGTTGGTTGCTGACTTGTATAAGTGGTAGCCAAATTGCTTGCAGATTGCATTCACACCGAAGCTAGAGAAGCAGTGAAGTCATCATTAAAGCATTGACATCCTAGCTCCACTTGAGTATTGGAATTTGTTTGTGCTGCTTTTCTAGCATTTTTTAGTATAGGGCGGAATGAAAGAACTTGGCAACGCACCTCATCAAACCGAAAAGGTCGCGACAGTCCAACCGTCTGGCTGGCAGCGTGGAGACATTTTGGTTAAACGTCATTTGAGCGTCGCTATGCGTGTAAGTCACGTTTTTTTCATTGATGAGTGATATCCGAAGACGAGTAAAGTCATGCTGTCTCATCGTTGGATGGAAGTCAAGTCAAGTTTTGTCGGTTTGATCCGAACGAGTGGTATGCATGATTGCAACGATTTTAGAAGATAAGTCAACTGACGTTGACCTGAGTCTTCTTCTTTTGAAAAAGTTTTGTCTGCTTAACTTTTGATTGTCTTTGAAAGAAGGGACCAGGATCGCTCGCAGTTTTCCTTACGCGTGGAATATCACGTCCTAGTCGACCGGAGTATGATCCGATTCCTGGGAGATTAGCGCCCCAAGGACGGTCGGGCGTTCGGGTCCGCTTTGGTGTTTAACCATGCGTACCTATGCTACAGCGAACGAGCAAACGCCCTCGGTCGGCCTACCTCTGCAATTGCATTATAAAAGCTTTCGCACGTGGGTCGGTAGCTCGGCGGGGATACGCCCTAAGGGTGGTGACAACCCCTTAGGGAAGATAAGTTGTGCCCCGCGAGAACCTATCCTGTCGTAGGGGACCGTGGGATGAACAGCTGGCGCACTCGGCCGGAGCGGCGAAGGGTCAACGCGGGTTACCGTCTCTGAAAAGTTGAAAGGCGAAGTTTCTCCTGCGTGACGCGGCCGGGAGGGCCCTCGCTCGCGCGGGGGCCGATACGCTCGACAACGCTATACTACCTACTAGTGTGAGAGTGAAAAACACAAGTTTGGAGAGTCCAAATCACCAAGATTGCATCAAGAAGCATCCATGAGTGTAGCGCTNCTATACTACCTACTAGTGTGAGAGTGAAAAACACAAGTTTGGAGAGTCCAAATCACCAAGATTGCATCAAGAAGCATCCATGAGTGTAGCGCTATCCTACCTACTAGTGTGAGAGTGAAAAACACAAGTTTGGAGAGCCCAAATCACCAAGATTGCATCAAGAAGCATCCATGAGTGTAGCGTTATACTACCTACTAGTGTGAGAGTGTAAAACACAAGTTTGAAGAGCCCAAATCACCAAGATTGCATCAAGGATTATCTAGAAAAGAATCGGAGTACTACCCCCTTAGCTATGGCTATGGAGTCCTTTCCTCTAGGACGGCTAATGGGACTCCTCTAGCCTTTCCTTCTCTCCTACACCCAAGGGGGGATATGGCGGATCACTTCCCAAGTGTCTCTCCCACCATCACTATCCTCTAGAGTTTTTCCCACTACCTCCTAGTCTCCTCTAAGCTCTCCTACTAGCATGGGCTCCTCTCTCCTCACTCCAAGTGCAAAGGTACTCATGTGAGCTCACTTGGGCAGCATGGGCACTCCTCATGCAAATGTGAGAGTGGCGGACTGCATCCTCAGCTTATGTAGGCTGAAATCAGCAGTCTGGCCAGCCCATGAGCCTCTCCAAGTGCCTTGGGGTGAACCGAGGTACCCCCAAGGCAAAATTTCCCTACCAGGCCCTTCTGGAGGTACCTGGGCCTCATTTTGGCCAAGTACATGCAGTCCGAGTCGGTGGTACCAACTCGGATTGCCTCTTGGCCTACTTCGGCCTCTTTTCCATTGCTCAAATGCTGCCCCCTTGGGTCCTAATGCCCAAGGGGCAACAATACTTGAAAGAAAAATGATTTTTTCAAGTTTCGGCCTCCCTTGGGTAGGACGGAGCATTTTTCCATGTGGCGGCACATTTTCAGCCTTGGATCTGGCTGAGATTTAAGGCCAGCAATAATCCGTGCTACCCCCTAGTAGTCCTTGCTTCAATTTTGAGCCCCTAAGTCCACTTTTTCAATTTTTGGTGCATCTGGCTCTCTTTTTGGGCCAAATGCAAACTTTCGTCCTTTTCCCTCTTTTGTTTCTTTCCATTTTGGGTTGCCAGCTCATTCCGGAGCTAGCCGTTTTCAGCTGGCCCACAAAAAACGACTAGTTCCTTTCCACCATGAGATCTGATCTCAGATCCATGGTCCAAAAGAAAACCGGTCTTTTCCTTTTTGCATTTTCTCTCATTTTCTGCTTTTTAATTCAGATTTTATTGAGATATGGCCCCAAGGGTCATATCTCTACATTTCGGATTGCCCTCCCTTATTCTAGGAGGGATGAGTTCACAGTTGGGACCTACCAGTCCCTACTGTGCAGGTCCCAATAGGCCGGCACACTCTCCTGCACTCTTTTCTCCCTTTTTGTCTCATTCTCCCTCCTTTCTCTCCCATTTTTCTTTCTTTTTTCTTTTATTTCAGTTGTGACAAGTGTCAAACTGCTGTGTACCCTCTTTCTAGGCCCTAAGGCCTCATTCAAGGCCAAGTTCATGGCCGTTACATCTCGGATTCCAACAACGGCACCCCATGCTCCTAGAGGGCTCCATTTTGCTTCCGTTTGCCCAATTTTGAGCCCTTTTTGCTCCGATTTTCTAAGGGCAGCCTTTTTTTCATGTTGAGCCTCTTGAGGCTCTATTTTCTCATGCCTAGTTAGTTCGAGATATCTCGGACTGCTGGGCAGCCCTCCCGACACTATTATTTTGCTTTCTTTTCTTCCCATGGCTCTCCCACTTGCCCCCACTAGTGCTTGGATTAGTGGTGCTAATATTTTCCACCGTCTAGATCCTTGATCTCGACGGTGCCGTTTGTTTGCACAATTATTCCTTGTGCTTGCTCATGGTCCCCTTGGGACATCCCAAGTCCCCGCCACTCTCCTCCGTACTAGTTCCATTTCTTTTTCGATTTTTATTATTTGGACCCCCTTGGCCCCCGACAACATTCCGGATGGTATCCCATTTTGATTTTTGGGGCCCCTTGCCCTTGGTGGTCCCATCATTTTCTTCATGTGTGCCGATTTTTCTCGGCCGTGATTGCCGTTTACCGTCTTCGCTTGCCCCATGCCGAAATCACTCCTTTCTAGCCTTCCGGACTTACCATAGCCCATTTTCCCTTAGCCTTGGCATCCCCATGTAATCCGTAATTTCTCGGACTGCAGTCATGGCCATTTGTTTTATACCCACAGCCCCACAACTTGCCCCATGCTAAAAGAAAATAAAGCGTTAAATTTCTAAGTGCATCTGGACTCAATATTGGCTCCGGATGCACCCAAAACATGTGTTTTCCCTCCCCCATGCAGTCCGTTACAACTCGGACTGCCATAGGGGTTAATTTCCCAGCCCCAATGCCCTACAACTAGACCCTACTTGAAAGAAAAAGAAACGGCCAATTCCCAAGTGCATCCGGACTTGATTTTGGCTCCGGATGCACCTAAAACATGTGTTTCTCCTCATGCATGTAATCCGTTTTATTCCGGTTGCA
>BFEA01000461.1:108712-127887 GCA_003427395.1 Chara braunii | reverse complement strand
TTTTCCTCCTTTCTTGGACAGTCGGGACCTGCCAGTCCCTACTTGTGGCAGTCCCTACTGACGGCCAACTCACTCACTCCCTTTCACTCTTTTTGTTTTATTCTCCTTCATTTTCTTTTCTTTTCTCTCTTTTTTTTTCTAGCATGTCAAGTGTCAAGTGGCCGTTAAGGCCCTTTTCTAGCCTCTTCCTTTTAGTTTTGGCCCTTCCTATGCCCACAGTGCAGTCCGTTATATCTCGGACTGCAATAATGACCTTCTCATGCTCATGGGAGCTTCCCTTCACTCCTATTTTCCTCCCATAGTGCCCCCCCCCCTACTCCGATTTTCTCCCGGAGGGCTATTTTTCACATGGGGTCTCTTTTGACTCCTTTTTCTTGAGGGAGGCTGATCCTAGATTTTTCGGATTGCTCTCATGCCTCCCACCTCAAGCTTCTTTACCTTTTCTTTTCTTTTCGGCCTTCCTATTTGCTACCGCTAGTGCTTGCACTAGTGGTGCTAACATTCTTGGTCGTCAAGATCTCAATCTTGACGGTGCACCTTGCCTTTATTATTTTCCCTCATGCGGTGCTGCTGTTTCTTCTTGGGACTTTCACATGTCCCGCCACTTGCCCGTCGGTGGTCCCCAACACTTAGTCCTGCCGGTGGTCTCCGACACTTAGTCCCGCCGGTGGTCTCCGACACTTAGTTCCGTCGGCGGTCCCCGACACTTAGTCCCGCCGGTGGTCTCCGACACTTAGTCCCGCCGGTGGTCTCCGACACTTAGTCCCGTCGGCGGTCCCCGACACTTAGTCCCGCCGGTGGTCTCCGACACTTAGTCCCGCCGGTGGTCTCCGACACTTAGTCCCGCCGGTGGTCTCCGACACTTAGTTCCGTCGGCGGTCCCTGACACTTAGTCCCGCCGGTGGTCTCCGACACTTAGTCCCGCCGGTGGTCTCCGACACTTAGTTTCGTCGGCGGTCCCTGACACTTAGTCCCGCCGGTGGTCTCCGACACTTAGTCCCGTCGGTGGTCTCTGACACTTAGTTCCATCGGTGGTCCCCGACACCGACACTTAGTCCCGCCGGTGGTCCCCGACACTTTTCGCCCCGGATGCCATTATTTTTACTTTGTCCGACGTGGCCTCGGGTGCCTTTCCCCGAGGTGTCCCACGTCCCTCGGGCGTTTTGTCGCCCCATGGTGACCCTTCTCCCTTGTCTCTTCTTGCGCCTAGCGCGTGCCGATTTCTTTGGTCGTGGGCCTCCAACCCGAGGCCCCCGTAGGTGGCCCTTATGTTGGGCCCTCGCTCTCTAGCTTCCCACGGCCTCCGGCCGCCCATCTCTCGACTCCCTCGTTCCTTTGTCGTTGTCGTGCTGCATTTGCTGGTCCAAGGGCCCTTTGGCCTCAGTCTTACCGAGTTCCAGAGGCCTTCTCGGCCTCATACCATGTGCTATGCGCGCTTGTTCTTGCGCTTGCTCGCTTGCCGCTGCTAGTTCTTTCCCCTGTGGTTCTCACCTCAGGGCGTTATTCCCTCCTGCGGCCCAATCCTTTTTTCTCTCTCCTGCCTCCTCACTCCAGATTTCTCTGTCGTGCACAATTTGTCTATATTTAGTCTCTCGAGTGATGGGAAGTTATTCGGGACCCACCAGTCCCGACACCGTCTATCAGAATAGGCCCTTAGGGCCTGTCTGTTCTAGGGATAGCCCGGGCCGGGCCTATATTTTCCCGGATTTGCAAATATGTCCCTCACAATTTTCCCTCACAGGTAGGTCACTCGGTTAGCCCTCAGCCAAACAAAATTACGAATCTAACGTAAGATGCGACCCGACTGAGGCAAGCCCCGAGCTTCGCCCTCGGCCTAATGTACAGTCCACTGAGAATCTGCACGCTTCATTACAGAAAGAGGAAGAGAGCCCAGCACACCCCAACAGGCCATGAAGCACCAAACAACCACCCATGGGCATACCCAAGTCACACGGCACTTACCTGTGAGGCCCAACCTCCAAAGATGGATAACGACTCACCCCCCTCGCTCATAGGTCCTCCTGACCCCTAGCTACCACTACACACAGCGTCCTAGCATGACTAAGAGGGCCTCTCTACACCCATGTTACAACGCCGGATCCTCCGTCGATGTTGAGGACCAAAGTAGCAACTTGCAGCTCTTCAATGCAAATATGGCAGCCTCCGATCAAGTCTCCCTCTTGAGGGGAAGCCCAAAAGTCACTCAATGTCTTCTTGAAGTCCAGATTCCAGTTGCGAGTACCTCTCACTCTCTACTCCCTCTCGCTTACTCCAATCAGCCTCCTTTGTGTCTCGCCACCCCATTCAATCACTCACGCAACCTGGTCAGGTCTGATGGCAACCCCACATGACCTAAACAGGTGGGGGCAGCATCCACATACCTCACTGCCCCTCTTAACCCTATCCTCCAACCCTAATCCGAGATTAGGTTAGCCCTAACCTAATTCGGAATTAGGGTTAGGGTGAGTAACACCTCTTGCAAGCAAGTAAGTCCGCTCCGATACCAATTGTTACGATCCTGGTCATTCCGAAAGTGCAAACTCACAATGAAAGACAATGCCACCCAATTGCGAAAGAAATGAAAGCACTTGAAAAGAGATAGAGACCAAGGAAGAGAGAAGGAAGAAGAAAAAGAAGAAGTACACCAGCAAGACCGATGACAAATCCCCCTTCTCTCTCCACCTTCCTCCTCCTCCTTCACTTCACCGATCTTATTCTTCTTCCAACAATAATAATAACAATGAGTGGATGAACCAGAATCAATATCTGAAGTTCCCTCTTACTGCTGACACAACAACAGGTCCACCATAGCCATGGCTTCCCCCTTCTTCCTCCTCTCACATGCCTAGGCTATGGCGGACTACTAAGGGCTCTGCCCTCCTGTGCGAAGGACGTCGCAAAGCAGCTATTTCGCTGCACTCCTGTCCAAAGGACAACACAAAGCAGCTATGCCGCTGCTCACTAAGCCCTTCGCTCACTAAGCCGCCATGCCTGACTCTGCCTCGAGTTTCCTTGGTGTTCCACTACCCAATCCTTGCACACCACAAATGAGGAGAAGCTGCTTGCTGCTCCTGAAGATATAGCGGCCTACTGGCCTCTTGGGCGGTGACTTCCTTGGCCGAGTGGCCTCCCAGCAACCGGCACCTCCTCCCTTTCGGAGGGAAACATCATTGCAGGCTCTGATATCGTCTGGACAGGCCGCAGACTCAGGCTACTTGGACTGGTACCGGCCTACCTCTAACCTACCACTACTGGGCCTCTAAAAATGCCAACTTTTGTCTTCTTCTGCTCGGCCTCCAGTACCCGACACGTCTACCACTACTTGAGTGGTACCGGCCTACCTGCTACTTGAGTGTTTTTCCCGCTGCTCCAAGTGTCGCGGGCCTACCCCCGCTACTTGAGTCTTTTCCCCGCTGCAACCCTCAAAGTCACGGCCACAGGTAAGTACTGGCCCTGCGGGGCCTTTCAACCAGCAAGTACCCTTGCGGGTCACACACACACTCAGGCCGACAAGCACTCAGACAGGCACGCAGACCAGCAGGCATGCACACACACACAGACTTAGAAATCACAGCAGAATGCGGGAATCTCAGCAAGGCATACATTCCAGTTGCAAATCCCAGAAATCAGCAGTGTTCTCAGTCTGTGTTTTGGCGGGTCATTACAGAGGTAACTCTGGGGAGTCTATGGTGTCTCTGAAAAGTGACAAATGTGTCCAAGGAGTCGTTTGATTTCTGCGATCGTCACTGCCTTTTTTTTCTGCAATTGTCCTGCATTGATATGATGTGGCAGGTTGACATTGGCACTGCTGCCCATTCGCTTGCACCTTGATCAGCGACACATTGAATTTCTTATTGCATTCTTCAGCCCACCACCACCACCTCCACCTCCGTCTGTTGTGGATGGATATGTTGGTGGTAGCTCGAGAGGGGGAGATGCAGACGGAGGCAGGTGGGGTGGATGGTCGGATGGAGGAGGGGGATGGGGTATTGTTGAAGATTTCACAAAGGAAGTCAAGATTGAGGAGGCTTTGCTTCCATTTTTTCAGGTCAGAACTGTCCCTTGTTGTGTTCACCCTGCCTCCTAGAGTGTATATATTCTGTGTTCGCATATCTACTCATGTATGCATGCACATAGTCATGTGTGGCTGTATGCATGTGTGTGTTTCTGTGTGTGTTTCTGTGTGTGTGTGTGTGTGTGTGTGTGTGTGTGTGTGTGTGTGTGTGTGAGAGAGAGGGAGTGGAAATCTTTGAAGGAGCTCATTTTGACCCTGCATGTGTGTGTGTATGAGAGAGAGAGAAAGGGAGAGACCAAGTGTTGCTTATGCATGTGTATGTGTGTGTGTGAGGGGCGGGGGGGGGGGGGGGGGGAAGAGAGAGAGAGAGAGAGATGTCAGTTTGCATTGTTGGTCTAGATGGGTGATTGCCCCTGTTTGACCATGGGTGAACTTGTGAAGGACTATGCTTATGCATAGTTGTAATGATTTGAAATTGCTTGTTCTTTTGGTTGACGTGGTAGGTGAGGAGAGTCCAAGCAAGTGTCGTGATCTTCGTAGGTTGTCCTTGGTTGATCATCTGCACTCTCATGCTGATGATATGGGCATGAGCCTATATGTGATTTGGGAGTGGTTGGTATGGTTTGTGTTTACATTGCTCATTACTGCTTGTCATTAGTAGTGCAATGTGCCCAGTCGTGATAATCAGTCGTCACTCAGAAAGACAAAGTAGACGAACGCTGCTGATAAATCAAAATAATAATGATCCCCAATGAGAGAGAAGACATACACAGACGAGAGAGGGAGGAGGGAGAATAGACTTTGAGAGGGTGGAAGAGTCTCCTCCCTACAGCCCACTTCCTCTTCGGGCACTTCCTCCTAACAGCATAATCATGTCTCAATCAGAGATCCGGATATCCAAGACAATGTCGACCAATAGTGCCACGTGGCACCAGCAGACCAGTCATCAAGCAGCAATGTGACGACGAAGTTGAAGACACCAGGTACGTATCACGACCCAAACCACAGAGCCGGCATTGACACGAGAGCGTCGAGTCCGCATAGACTCCAGACGAGAGTCTAGATGTCAAAGCCAGGAAATCAGCTCAATATGTAGTGTTGACAGTGGGGTCTGGACCCCAGTCCTCTAGTCAGACACGGCCGAGATCGATTGTCGTCGACGGCCTGGATTGAGTTGAAACTGTATCCTCCTTGGTCCACCGTTCTGACTGGGTACCTGCACACTTACAAGTCAATGCACACGACCAAGGGCCTGGGCGAGGTACTTGGACCTACAGTTGACTTCGACCTTTGAATTTCTTGCTGTGCGTGGTCACACAGCACCCGCAGCGGCCTGAGGCCGAGCAGCACGTGGTCGCACTGCTCGCTGGGCCTGGGCTTGGGTTACAGCGCCCAGGCCGCTGCTGAACGCGGTTTACTGCAGTAGCTGCTGGCTCTTCTAAAACGGTCTGATCCAGACGTTCCACAATGTGTTGCCTCACGGTCAAGAGAGTATGTTGTAGAAAGCCAGAGTATGTGTCCTCCTCGTTTAGGGGTAACATGTCCATGTCTGCTGGTCATATTTCTGAGTCTGAGCTTATGCATGCTATTCTTGCGCGAGTGGGAATTCTCTGTGAGTGGTGGATGAGGAATCAAGGCCTTGGCCCCTTTTACTACTCGTAACCTGGGGACACAATCTCATGCCTCATTGTTGTGTTGTGTTGTTAGTGAATGAATCTTTTCTGTCTGTCAGTGTGCTTTCTGGGGGTCCCACCTTCTCTGTTGTTTGTTTTTTTCCGAACTTTTATTTTGTGCTGTTCATCTCATGGCACCTGGATTTGAACTGGGGTCTGTATTTCAACAGCTCATGGGTGTACCAACTGAGTCAATCATTTGGATTTCTCAATTCTTGGGAAATACCTGGCGCAAATGTTTTGTTTATTTGGTTCCCTAGGGACTAATTTACCCCCCTCAAATGCTGTCTGTAGTCGTGTGATATCAGGCAATTGACCATCCGAGTAGACTACTTGCCCCGAAGGATCGACTTGGCTGCCCTCCGGAATGGCAATTATGTGGAGCTTCTGAATCTCATCTCATGGAAGGTGTGTGACAATGAGCTTTTTTTTTTTTCGGTTTCTGTGACCTTGAGCTTTATTTGGTTTTGACATGACTCTTTCAGCTTTTCCCAGGAGCATCTGTCGTTTCTCTCCTGGAAGTTCCTGTTCTTGCTGCTTACCCCAGGAATGTTTGCTTGTGTGAATGAAGGAGGGAAAAACTTGGTTGTATTCTCCATAGGACCCCCTTTGTGATGCCCAGCATCACTCCCTCTGCTATCCCCGCCCCAAAAAAAAACCACGTCTCCTTCCCTACCCTCTTGCCCTTTTTTCCAAAGCCTGTCTGGACTGGCCTCTGTACATCCAGGTACATTTAGCTACCTATCGTTTAGACAAATAGAATTCTTGATCGCCAAATCCGTAGCTTGCTCTATCCTTTTTTCCTTTTTTCCTTTTTTCCCCTTTTTCTTCTTGCTTTTTTTAACAAAAGGGCGAAGCCTTCAGATATCGTCATTGAACTGACCGGCGCTAGGTAATTCGGAAGATTCAAGAATGTTGTTTTGTTAATCGGACAGCATCTGGATTCGAACTCGGGTCTGTATTTTGACAGTTCATGGGTGTACCAACTGAGCTAAGGTCCGTTGGTGGCCTATCCAATTTAGCTACAACAAGAACGCGCTGACGTCCCTTTCATCGATTAGGCGTATAGGAGCGTTGCTTTCTGATGGCGAAGACAGCCTGTTTTCTGTTAAGGTTGTAGCTGTGGTTTTCAGTATTGTATTTTGAATTTTGAATTGAAAGTGGGCAATGGAGGGGAGGTTGCAGACGAGGGAAGATAACGTGCCTATGAATAGGAAGGCAGTGCGGATATATTTTTTTTGTTCTTTCTTTTTTTCCCGTTCTTGTGCAGGGGCCATGCTACTGTATTGTTCCAATTTTAACGGATGCCCCTGTAGGACAGCTCAAAAAAATGGGTTTTTAAGTGCAGTGAGGAATCAAACATTGAGAACGGTCCTACTTGAAGGTGTAAATAGTAAATACTGAATATCTAATGCGAAGATGTGCATTCGACAACAATGTCGTCATCCTTCTTGAATAAATTTGTCTGTGCCATTCTGCTTCCTTCGCTGCCTATATGATATGAATGTGGTTGTGTCATCGATTCAATATCCTACCTTCTTTTCGTGGTGCTGGATGATCTCACAACTCCCTTCCTTTCATCCACCCCCTCTGCTTTTTTTCCCTCTATGTTTCTTTCAAGTGGGACTTGTGTGAGGCCACTGCCTCTATGAGCCCCAATCAGCCCCTTTTTGGGAGCCTGTCAGCCGCCCTAAGTGTAGCATATCAGGAAGTAAAATGCACTGAGAGCCTAGGATCTAGCAATGACGAAAGTGGCAACAACCAGCAGCATAGATGCGACATTCACAAGATGCCAATGTGCACAATGCAAAGAGTGAACCAACAAGAAATCAATGACAACACATTCGTATCATTATCATCATGGGCTGGGAAGCAGCGCAGCGGAAGATTTAGTAATCAAAGGACACGTGGACAAACAAACATGGAGAGATAAACTTYGGAAGGGCAGGACATCAGAAAGATTGCCCTTCCGCTCACACACATGGGGAGAGATCCATAGACATGCGAGAGAGAAAGGGGAGAGACATAGGAAGTAACCAAGTCCAACCCAAGTCTGATCTCCGAATGTCGTACGCAGTTCAATCCCAATGTAGAGTGTAAGTCCGATCTGAATGTYGTGTCCAATAAGGCAGAATGCCGTGTCCAAACAATGTCTGCAGTTACCTCTATCTCTACTCTGATAAAGAAGAAGAAGAAGAAGAAGAAGAAGAAGAAGAAGAAGAAGAAGAATAGACTTCGGAGGAGTAGGAGGAGAAGAGGAGAGGAGAAGAAGAAGAAGAAAAAGAAGAAGAAGAAGGAGAGGAGAAGAAGAAGAAGAAGAAAGCTGGGCGCTTTCTGTTCCCACTTACATGGGGACTGCAGGAGAGACCAGCGTTGGCGCTGGTAGGGCGCAACAGGTAAGCTCCTCTCTCTCTCTCTCTCTCTCTCTCTCTTCTGAACTCCGCTAACCTCCTCGGCGCTGGACTCGTCCAGCGCTGTGCCACATTGCCGATGAACAGCGCAGCCGCAGTCTCAAAATAGCGCAGCAGGTATTCTCCATATAGCGCAGCAGGTGAAGTCCTGAACCAGCGTAACGCTGGATTTCTCCTGGTACCTTCTCTGTCCAGAACTGGGCAATGGCCCAGCTTAAGTAGCGCTGTGCCAGGACTGAGAGCCCACGGCCTACGACCTGGACCGTTCAGATCCACGGTTCAGATCGCAGGCCCGAACGTGTGGTTCAGTCCTTGGCCTAAAACGGCCTGCCTGGGTCCCTACCGGACATCCAGGCCCTGTCCAGGATTCAACTTCCTGGTACCTGGCTTCAAACCGGTCCTGTGTGGACGTACCCGGCCTCAACGTCGGCCTGGGTCCGAACAGGTCTCATATTTGTTCGAAAACAAAAGAAAAGGTCCAAACATGTTTTTTAGAGGTTCGACCTCTGGGCCTGAATCTGGCCCTGGCCCTAAAACGTGTACCTGGCCACAAAACGGACAACAGTACACACGTTAGAAAAACAGCAGCAAATAAATAAATAAAAGAATATAAAAATAATCTAAAGCTGGCGTTATTTCTGATGCAGGCCCAAGTAAAAATGCCATAGGGCCTTCAGGTTGGGGTGACGCGACCTGGGGGCCCTATTCCAAGCTCGGGTCCCGTGAGGGGCCCGTGTGTAGGCTTTCAACATGTAACACGCCCCCTCCTTATGAAGACGAGCCGGGGCGTGGGCGAAGCTGTCGATCCGATGGCGGAATGTAGCGAGGATGGCGAGGAGCTGAAGTGCTCGGCATAGTCTTCCCTTTGCTAAGATAACGTGAGAGAACGGCGGGAGCTGTGGCCTGCAGTTCCGAACGCGTCAGCCAATGGTCAGCCTTGTGGCTTCAGTACGTAGAAACTCTGTTTCTTTGTTGCCATGGCCCCGGTCGGTGATGATGTAGCCGGCCTCCTGAAATCCGTCCATGGAAGGAGGGTCTTGCGTRCATCGACCGGGAAACTCGTCGGTCTCCGCTGAAGCAAAAGGAGCGAGTTTGGAACAGTGGAACATCGTGTGGACGGGCAAGTGAGGAGGCACTGCGATGCGGAATGAAGGCCCCTCGAGAGAATGCGCCAAGGCCCCATCCACTTGGGAAGGAGCTTGGGAGAGATGTCTTGCTCAAGGCTGAACTCCGCGGTGGAGACCCAAACCAAATCGCCGGCGCGGAACGGGCAAGGGAGACGATTGCGGTTGGCTTGACGACTCATCCGTATTTGCGTCTTTGACATCTGATCCCGTGCCTTGACAAGAAGCTCTTGCATGCGACGAAGGAACGCAAAATGGTCGTCGCTCTCGGTTGTGCGCGACAGAATGGCGTCCAGCGGCGATGAGATGGGTGAACCATGCTCAAACTCGAATGTCGACATCCCGATAGTTGGATGGATCGATGAGTTGTAAGCCAACTCAACGTCTGGCAAGCGCTCAACCCAATCAACGTGGTCGGGACGGATGAGAGTGCGTAGAAGGACTTGAGCGGTCTGATGCCCCCATTCCGTTTGACCATCGGTTTGCGGATGGCAAGCCGAACTCGGCTTCAAAGATGAGCCCCATCGCTTGACGAGGGCGACCCAAAAGTCGGAGAGAAAGCGAGTGTCCCGGTCGCAAACGATCTCCTTGGGGTCGCCGTTGGAGCGAATCCAACCGGTGTATAAGACCTCGGCTAACTCCGGGGCCTTTGCGTGATAGCGGCATGGCAAAAACATGGCGTACTTGGTGAGGCGGTCGACGATCGTGAGGATCCCATCAACGCCGGTCTTGTGCTTCGGGAAGGGGCCGGTGATATCCATAGCAATCGCTTCCTGTCGCCCAAGGGGAACTGGTAGTGGGTGTAGCTCGTCGAACGGACGATGGTTGCGTTGTCGAGCGCATCGGCCCTCACGTGAACGAGGGCCCTCCTGGCCATGTGACGCAGGAGTAAAACAAAAACAATGTCATTAAGAGACTAGGGAACGACGCATAAATAATCCCGCGAGCCGCCGAGACGGTGCGTGGTCACATCGTCCCTCGCCGCTTCTGGTCGGGTGCGCCAGCAATACATCCCGCGGTCCCCTATAACAGGATATGTTCCCGCGGGGCATAACCTACCTTCCCTAAGGGGCTGTCACCACCCTTAGGGGCGTATCCCTACCGAGCTACCGACCCACGTGTGAAAGCTTTTAGATGCAATTGTAGAGGTAGGTCAGCCGAGGGCGTTTGCTCGTTCGCCGTAGTATAGATACGTTTGGTTAACGCCAAGTGGACCCAAACGTTGTCCGTCCCCTAGGGCGCTGATCTCTTAGGTACGAACAAACGTCGGTCGACTAGGATGGTCTCGACCAAACGCGAAACCACAAAAGTAATCCTAGTCTCTTAGACACACAGTCGAAGGAAAGTTATAACAAACACACATAATTTCACCAAAAGAGAGTCGATCGTAGTCGACAGGAACATGCCCAATATGAAATGATAACTGAAGGAATCAGAATCATCATATAGTACATCCAACAACACGATATCAAACACAATCCGACCACCCCGGGTCGAATTCCACAAAACGATCATACAATTGCCAACGAGAAGTTGGCATGTCGCCGACAAGGTAGTCGGACTGCCTTAGTTTTGACCTGATGAGACGCGTCGCCACAGTTATTCATTCCAACTAACGYCGACCTATGATTAAGCACGCATACGCCTGTCTCCATACATTCTCAATCTTCCTGGATGACAGGTTGCTTCGCAGACGATTCTTGATCAGGGGCATTGCTTGACGTGTTGCATGCCTCTTCCTCTAGGAAGTGGTCTGTAGATACTCCTTCCCCTCGCCTGAGCCCGCAGACTCAKATCTAAGAGATTGGGCCGTCACCACCGAGTCGGCAAAGTACCACCCCCGACGAGTCGGGTCCACTCCAAGTCGATATCAAGGCCGGCTCCGAAAGCATACGAACCCCCGCCTTGGATGCTTCCTAGAGAAAAGAGAATGCGTTCACCGCAAGTAGTTTTCAATTATTCTCATCCCTTCTCGGTTCATGGTAACTTAGACATAAAGAAACTGAATGAGATAGAGAATGAGAATCACTTTGACAGGTATGGATATAGAAGGTCATTCCGGATGAAATGTGTCAATCCTGGGAAAATGTTAAGTCCAATTGACTGCATTTTCATTTTATTCACAAGTTTTCTTTCATGGCACCCATTGAAATTACTCGTTTCAGAATTCAAATACTTTTGTCATGCAGGCAGGTGAAAGATAGAAGCATGACAATCCTTTTTCCTCCATCCCAAATAGGCAAAGTCAATCTCCATAGCAAGCATCTTTCTACCTACCTGCACAACATGCARAGAAAACAAGTTCAAGAGAAAACAGTACAATCCCATACTCAAGTCAGACTTTCCCATTCACATGCATGATTCACACAACTTCCTCTGTCTTTTCTTTTGAACATTCAAAACAACAAGGTCAAGTGAGTGTGGTTTCACACAGGTGTGAAGGGAAATTTGAGTCATCCAAMTGACCTTGAGTGAAGTTTGACCCGCCTCACTCAAGAAAGCCGGGTAGTATTCCAGTCAAAGTTGAGAAGACRATYGTCGATCAAGCTAGAAATGTGCAGCTCACAACTCCACAACTCGTGGTCGCTCCACTRAACGACGGCCAGCTTACTCTCCAAGTGCTCGTAYGAGCGAAAGTCACCTCCACTGAAAGACTCACGTGAGATAACCCTCCAGGAGGGTGTTCCCAACAATGAGTCCCATGTGACCCTAACAGTCCCAACTGTACTTCCTCCACCAAGGATACTCTCAACCAATTACAAGTCCACGCCTTCTCCACGTACCACGTACGCTCACAATAGCCACCCCAGTATGTCAGTTCCGATCTTCAAAATTCGTCCCACTTGGTCCCAAAATGGTCCTAGATGGTCCCACGTCGCTGCTACAGCACTGGATGGTCTCACTCTCAAATCCCGCTTGCGCTGCGCGCCGCCAAAAAAATAAAGGCGTCCCTGGTTGAACTGCATGTGCCACGAGCCCCAAAAAAAAAAAAGATGTCCCTCCGGCACAACCCGCAAGTGGTGCAACTCCAATAGTCAGTGCCACATCCATTCACTCTGCGATCTCTTCATGCCGCCGGCCCACACATGACTGCCGCACAGTCCCAACCACGCACCAGCGCTATCCCAACCTCTAGGCCACACTGAAGTCCACCTTAACAGCCGCGCACCACAAAAAAATTATACGGACCACTGCCTGCTTTGCCGTCAACGGTACTATGTTGCCATGCGGCACCACCGCCTAATCACACATCAAAACAAAAAACCGGCCCCACCCCGATGCAAAATTTCGGCAACACTGCCGCCATTGTCGAGCCTCCAAATGGACAGTACCTCCCCTTGACAACATCGCTGCCGCTGTACCAAAAACGGCGGCACTATCTCACTGACAGCGTCGCTGCCGCCGTGCAAAACCGGCAGCGCTTCCGCACCACTGCCGTTAAAACCAATGCTGCCGCCGCAAAAAACTGGCAGCGCTTCCGCAGCACTGGCAAAATTACACTGCCGCCGCCGTGCAAAACAGCCAGAGCCTCCCCTGCACCGCTTGCCGAAGACCTGCCGTCGCCGTGCCAAACGGCCAGAGCCTCCCCTGCATTGTAGCAAAAACCAGCTGCCGCGGCCGCGCCATGCAGGCAACGCCTTCCCTGCACTTCACCAAAAGAAGCACCGGCTATGGCAGCCTCCCTTCTCCTCCTCCAGCAATGTTCCCCTTCAACCTGCAGACCTCCACTCTCCACCTCAGGACCTCCACCGGCAGCACCGCCCCTCTCCAGCAACATGCAACAGCCAGCCAGCATTCACTCAAGTGAATGCCCCAGCAGCACTGCCACAAGTGTGATGCTGCTGGGTGGAGTGCTGGCTTTTGTAGGCAGCAAATGGCTGTTGGCAGCTGCTTTGCCCACARCCAGGCAAAATTCGTCAGTGCTCCTGGCCCTTGATCGAAATCAATGGCCAGGAGCCATGTGCCTTAGTTTCCCCTAGGGGAACCAAGGCMATCAGTTCCAAAGAGCACCTGGCCGCTTCCTACGCCAGGTGCCACACGAAATGGTTGTACGCAGCCATCTCATGACTGCCTGTTCAACTGAACAAGCGCAGTCCCATCAGCCCCTAGAAGCTTCCAGGGGCTGCACCTGTTCTACGCCCGCGGCCACGTTCGTGGCCGTTACATTTTTTCTCCCCCCTTCCTCTTCACGAAATCGAACTAGAGTCAACTCAACAGGGGCTCTTCCCCCCCCTTGCTGCAACACGCGCCCGCACCCGGCCGCGAACGGTGCCAGGTTCGCGCGCAATTGAGTGTTGAGGCCTGTTCCCGAACTCGGATGGGCGCCCCCACGACACTCAGGAAACTTTAAAAAAATTATCAAAAACAAAACAAAACAAAACAAGAGAAAGAAGAAAGGAAAGAAGAAGACGTACCTGGGCCGTAGTCACGTCGCAACAGCCGCCAGGTAAGTTCCCCTCCCCTTCCTCTCTCTCTCTCTCTCTTGAACGTAGCCGCCTAGGGCGGTAGGTTCATCCGACTTTGTCCATCCGTGGATGGACTGTCGAGGCTCAGCCTCCTGATGAGTCGGTGGAAGTCCGACGAAACAGTCTGGCACGGTCATGTTTTCTCAAGTGAGAGCTCGCTCGTCACTTCAAGCACCAGGCCCCTAACCCATAGTCGAACATAGCCGCATTTCCACGGCATATCCATTCGATTTTGCTCCTCCTGTCAAAAGGAGAAGCAGCCCGTTCGACAAAACGAACGGGCACTTGTTAATTCTTACTAATAAAAAAAAAAAGAAAACTATAAAATCTAACAAAAATCTAAAGCAAATCAAAAGAAAAGATAAAAAAGAAAAAGAACAAAATAAAAGAAAGGAAAAACGGCAGCCCGTAAAACGGGCGCCTGTCACGACCACTGGGGACTAAAGTGCCCCAGACACTTCACACTGCGCCATATGGCGCTTCACTTTAGTTTTAGTTTATTATTTTTTTTCTTTTCTTTTATTCCGTTGGCCTGGCCAACGGTCACTTCACGTCGTGTCCTATCGCCCAAGTGGCAAGACACAAAACAAAAACCAAAAAACAAGAAAACAAAAAGAGGGGGAGGGCACGACTTACCTCGTGGTACCGTGATCTCAGCAGAGCCCGTATCTGGGTGCTTATGCGCCCAGATGCAGGCAGGTAAGTTTTTCTCCCTTCCCTTTTTTTTTTCCTCTTTTTTTTCCAAAAAAAAAATAAAAAATAAAAAAAACTCAGACTTTCTCGATCTATGCGTGTCATCCTTGCGTAGAGCCATGCAATTTTCGGCGCGGTCGATCTGGAGCGCACGATTCTCCAGATAGACGGCCAGATCTGGCGCGTCAGTAGCATCACGGACAGCCAGCTCCAAAAGGAGCTAGCCCGGGGGCGCGGTATGTTGGCTTCGATCCAAGTACTTGCTGGGTATGAGTCACCTGCTATAACCTACTGGGCTAGCTCCTATCACGATAATGGTAGGAGCTGCTCTTCTATAAGAAGAGCTGGCCGAACCACTATCCCCCCATGGCGGGGCTTTGCAGGCTCCGTCCGCGTATGGCCGAAAGCTCTGCCGGACTACGGTCATGCAGGCCCTGCCCGCCTGCTTGTGGCCCTACAGGCCTTGCCGGCAGGCCTTACACCGTTGGTAGGCCGCGCTCCTATACCCAACGCACCCCTCCTTTTAACCTCCTTAAGCCCTGAATCGCGCAGCTATTATAGGTAGGTTAGGTTTAATTTTAACGTTCTCATCTGCACGCGTCCATGCAGCATGCGACAAACGAAGCATTACCATACACATTCATTACTCCAGGACGGCACACGCGTTTGGACTAACGTTTGAAAACTTTTAGTTTGTTAGTCATAGGTCGGGTCTGAATAAACTTTCGAGTCCTTCAATTCAACACAAAAGTCGGACGACGTCCGACGTTGAAAAACCTCGGCAAATACCCTTGTCAGGGTATTTGCCCCGACAGCATTCCCGGACCCCATTGAACGACGTCCCCGTTGTTCACCATCAAAATAGAAGTCGGGGTTCTTAGGAAATGATTACAATACATAACAATTTTACAATCCGCTTAAAACTAAGTCGAAGCCTTCTTCCATTGACAACCACTCAAGAAATATTTGTCTCTTAGAATGGTACCAGAAGTCCTCTGACTAGTTTCAAGTTACATCCATTCAGTTGATACTATCATTTATCCAAAAAAAAGCAGGATTAACCCCCTGATAGGTCTCTCGAGTCAGGATTAACCCCCTGACGGTTTTGTCGAATGTATCAACCTCCTGGAGTCGTTCAGACAAAGTACGAATAACCAAATATGGATATGTATACATACATACCTATTACTCAATATCACATATTAGCAAGTAATAATTCATGTCGCAACCTTTTCTTTCATATATGTCCTTGAAGAGCGCACTGATCAAGACAGATCTCCTTGTCGCAGGCATACTCTTACAAGGGACAAAGGATAACACCGATCAAGACAGATTTCACCGTCGCAGACGAACTCCTTTATTTTAGAAGAGAATACTGATCAAGACGGTTATCCCGCCGCAAATGAACTCTTTTCTCTCTCAGAAAAAAATGTCGATCAAGAAAGTTTTCCCTGCCGCAGACAAGGTCCTCTCTACCTTAAATTGAGAACAAAATGTTGATCTAGACCGGTTTCCCTGCCTCAGACGAACTGCTCTCAATTAATCTTTGAAAGGAAATCTGATCAAGACAGATTGCTCTATCGCAAATATACCTCTTAAATATTGGAGGAGAACTCTGATCAAGACAGGTTGCCCTGCCGCAGACGAACTCCTCTATTTTTCATTCAATGACTAAAATGAAGGAGAACGCAATTTATGACAGGTTACCTTGCCACAAACGAGTTCCCCTATTAATCCAAGCTGCACCATGAAATTATTACAGTGAACTTACTATAGTTTATATCATGTCCGATGTTATCGATCTTTCTGTGATATGCGTCGAGGAGTGGTGTAATCCTCTTTAAGGGATAACATCTCGACATCAAGCCCCGCTTCAGATTCGAGCCTCACCACATTCCCTCCGATTCCGATGTTGCGACCCCATCAATCAGCTACCTAATAGAGTAGGACAACCCCACCGACCCTAGTCGAGGTTAGTGAGACCTTGACTACAAGGGTGAGATGACTCTGCTCGACACGCGGTTAGGTTACTACTCCTTCCCTTGTGGCGAACAGTAGTCGCCTTTTCTATAAGCAGCGTCTTGATATGTTCACAACACCTTCCTCTCTTTCAATGATAGTGTAGTCCTCTTCCTCAAACCACATAGGATCCAGAAGATAACACCCCGCTATGGACCAGGAGCACAGCTCCGGCGCGGGCCTCACTACCACCTACAGAGCACACAGTTTTATCGCACAAGCACCGTGACATGATAAAAATCTCCAGTACGTACATAACGCAATACATGTCTTATGAATAAAATATACAACACATACTTTTATAATTATTACATCTATAAGGCAAGCTCATCACCATCCGAGCCAAGAGTCAGGTTGATCTAAAGAAAAGATCACTTATTACTACACTTGTCCATGATGGCAAATACACCAACAAACAATACAGTACTTTCACAAACATAGATCAAAATATTTATGAAACGGTCTCACCCAAAATCTTTTTATGAGGAGTTGAAGAAAATTATGATCCCACACAGAATTCCAAAAAAATTCAAAATTCGGTAAAAACAATCGAATCAGAAATTAAACGACTTATTTTTCACCGGCTTTCGACCCCTTACACATACTCGGAGTATGTCCGACTCTACCACAACTCCTACACACAATGTGCTTCCAATACTTCCTCCCTCTCTTCGCACGCTGCCCTTGCCGACCTCGAGACTCTAACTTGGAAGATTTCTTTTCTTGAGCAGCTGGCGTTGGGAGATCATCAGAACAAACTTTCCTACTCTTTCTACTTAAAATATGTTGATCCATTATTGGTTGTTCGCCTCCTTGTTTTTCTCGCTGATACTCATAACGTAAGCCTTCGTGAATGTCTTTCATCATTCCTCTTACTTCAGAGAGCACTGAAATAAAGGTTGAATCCCTCTTCCTTTCATTATCCCTGCATTCTCCCTTAGATTGTAGCAAGCGAAGTTGCAAACGAAGGACTTGATCAAAGTTCCCATTGTTAAAATTTGAACGGATCCTTGCCCAATCTGACTTGCCGTTTACCCCACGGATAAGCTCCTGCTGCTCTGCCTCAGAGAAATTTGCGAGGAAGGTAAGACATTTTTGTTTATCCGTTAAACTCTTTATCCGACGAGCGGTCCTTTCATAGTCAAGAAGAAACTTTTCTTCTACTACGTACGCATCCCGTCTGATATTCTTTAAATCCTCTAATGTCGTCAATTTATCCCCAAGCCAAAACTTCTCCAACATGGCATCTCGAAAATCCGCCCATGTTGTGGCTTCGACTATTTTCTGGATTACACCCACAAGATCTTTTTCAACATATCTCAGAACTAGTCGCAATATTTTTTTATCATCCCAGTTATTAATGGATGCAAGTTGTTCAAATTTATCTAGAAAAGTGGAAACAAAGTTACCATCGAAAAGAGGAATTTTTATTTTTGGCAAGCTTTCTCTTTCTGTATCTCTCTGCTCTAGGAGATGAGCTATCCTTTGAAGATTCGATATATCCTTATCTTGATGACCGCCTTCGCTTCCACTCATTGCGTCCATTTTTCCTGGCCATAACAGAAAACCAGATGGAACGTCAGTCTAACTCTATACTATCTAATTTGATCCCTTAATCCTACTCCACATTCGTTCAAATATTACATCTCTAATACTCCTCTTATCCCCTTCAACCAGGATGATCGGAGAGTTCGTCCAGACAAACCAGATCCCCTGCTCGTCTCTATTAACAATACCCTTTTCCACATCCAATTTAAAACGTCTGCAAAATTTTATGTTTTAGTAAGCTAAAGTCTGCCTCCTCCTTTCTTTGTTACTTAATTGTTTACCTTGTATACGAGTAGGCGACTTAATATCCAACGTGGTCGGAACATCTCCTCGAGCTCCACATGGTCTGATGCTTTCAATTTCCCTGTCCCGACGACTGGTTCCTTGACCCCCTTGAACCAAGTTACGTGCAACCCTTTCAGTCTTAGTAAGCTTATGAAAATGTTCTACCTAATCACTCTTGCTACCGTCATCACTATCGAAATCTCTCTGTTTTCTCTTCCCTTCTCTATCTCGGGTTTTGGGTGACTCAGAAAACTTAGCAATCATCAGTCTCTCGAAATTGTTCCAACTTTTAACTTCAGAGACCAACTTTGCTACGTTATTACGCAAATCTATATGTACTCATGAGATCACCCTCTTCAGCATTGCTTGCTCGCTCCAATCATGAGTGGCAGCCAACTGCTTAAATGTTGAAAGAAATTTCAGAGCATCATTTCCATAAAAAATCGGAACATCGATCTTTGGAGCAGTAGCTGCTCTTTCGATCTTTTCTCCGAGCCTTTCAATCAACTTCTTCATCTTGTCCCAAAGATCGCCATTCAGCCTGCTACTTTCCGCCATCTTGCCATGAGAAGATTAACCTGCAAGCGATAAGGCATAAAGGTAAGAAGTCGGAATGATCCGTAGGGTCTATCAAATATCAATCATGCCTGTTTTTGAAAAACAAATATCAAAATAACAAAACAAAACATCCAAGTCTGGTTCCACCAGGGACAACGGTAGTTTGCCGCTATCGCCGGCAACGGCGCCACCTGTCGAGCGCATCGGCCCTCGCGTGAACGAGGGCCCTCCCGGCCATGTCACACAGGAGTAAAACAAAAACAATGTCATTAAGAGACAACTAGGGAACGACGCATAAATAATCCCGCGAGCCGCCGAGACGGTGCGTGGTCGCATCGTCCCTCGCCGCTTCTGGTCGGGTGCGCCAGCAATACATCCCGCGG
>BFEA01000461.1:44717-54885 GCA_003427395.1 Chara braunii | reverse complement strand
AACCCAGGCCCTGGGCCGCCTGTGTGAATGTATGGAAAGCAGGCCCTGGGCTGGATACGGGTACTGGGCCGAACACAGGCCAAAGGCAGTTGGGCGCATGCAACCAGCTCAGGCCCAAGCCCTGTTTTTGAACGTGCTGGGCCTCAGGCTGCCGGGGCCTACAGGAAGCTTCTTGGGACTGGACGCAGGCAGGCCACTTCGATATAGCAAAGGGCCTGCCTCCTCATTGGTCATTCGGGTGCTGGCTGCATGCTGCGCAAGCGCTGCTGCGCTATTTTGCTGGCTGGCGCCCACACGCTCACGGGCGAGCAGGGAAGGAGCAGGCAGCCATAGCCGAGCTGCGCTGCTGTAAGCTGGGTGTGGTGCAGGGTGGTCATTGGGTGCAAGTGGCATCTGTGTGCTGGGGAACGAGGTTGTGAGTAAGGCGAGAGACATACCTGGTGCTGGAAGCGTGCGACATTGGTTGCTGTATGATCGTACTTCGGAGAGCTGTTGTCGTCAACTTCGGCATTGTAGTATAGGCTAGATAGGATCTGCCACATGTAGGCTGGGTGCCGAGCGCCAGATAGGATATCAACTCTGGTTCGTTGATGATGATGATGGGACTACTTCAGCATTGTCAATTATGAACTCTTGGTGTGTTCTTATTTGGTGAATCTCGTGATGCAATTCTGCTGTTGGTTCGAGGTCACGACTATCAGGACTCATATGTATGATGCTGTTTGATTGCTGAAGTTCGCTATTGCTCATCTTCCTTGCACTTGGCACTGGCCCCAGGTAAATTCAGAGTTATTACGACTCCTCTCCTCCTCTGATTCCATCGGAATTCGAACGCAGGTCTGTGTTTTAGGTGTGCCAACTGAGCTAGCCCAGTTGGAATTTCCTCCGCCTCTGCTTTCCCAACCATTCTTTCCCTCCTTTTTTTCTTTTTTTGGAAAGCGACGGGGCCTTGAGATATCATCATTGAACTGACAGGCGCTAGGTAATTCAGAACTGTATCATCATTGAACTGACAGGCCCTAGGTAATTCAGAACTGTATCATCATTGAACTGACAGGCCCTAGGTAATTCAGAACTGTAGTATTTCAGTCATTTGACTTCAGTGGAGTTCGGACTCAGGTCTGTATTTCGACAGTTCAGGGCTGTACGGTGCCCTCGACAACCTAATTGAAGTCCCTTTTCGTGTGGTAAAACCCCTGCAGGGTGTAGAGCTCCATCTGAAGCAGGTGAAAACGACAAATGTACAGGGTTGGAGTGCACTGTCTGGAATCATTCTGGGAGAGTGGCTTGAAGATGTGTCCCATAATCAGGTACGGCACCCTGAGAGAGTGTGTGTTCCAACATACCCCATGCCACGCCCTGCCATGCCATGTTGCTTCACAAAAAGATGCCTGGTATACCAGATCCGACCATAACCAATCCAACTTTTTATGCTCGTATGTGCCGATGATTTTTGGTTCACCAAACGCTTACTAGGGTTTCTATTCCAAAATCGAATTCATCATTTCCGGTTTTCCTTTGTTCTTCCAGTTCATGTTTTGAACAAATGAATTGAGTTTTCAGCCTCACTATTGGTAGCAACACAGTGCTGGGCCGGCAACTGGCCGGTTGAGCTACCCCGGTCCAACTGGAGCCAGAACAGCCCAGGGGGGATGAACCAGGAAACCGGTTTTGAAAAAAAAGTGCCCAAATATCTTCTTTTTTCTTTTTTTGGGGGGGGGGCAGATTCCGACTGCGCTCTTCAAGAGCTGTCCGAATCTGCAATAAAATTTTCAAGGTACAATATTTTTCAGGGGTCTTCCAGAGGGGGACAGGGGGTTATTATTGACATATTCAGGCAACTATGGCTTCCTCGGGGAGGGGTCAAGTAAGCAAGTTCACTTATCCACCCCCCCGTGGCTGGAGCACTTCGTGGAGTATGTCATTTGATATTGATACCCCACGAGCTGAACCAGATATGATGAGAGGAGGTCCTTGCCCGAAATTATAGCTCTTCCAGAGTATATTTCGACAGCAGAAAAGTTATGGTTCGAGCTTTCAGCTCGTGGAGGCAGAGCGTTTTCTGTTTGTTGGTTTCTACATAAGGTGAGTTGTCAGTCCGGAAGTATCGTGCCTGGCAGTCTGTTCAGATACATGTAGTGGAGCAAGGTCCATTCGAGATAGATAGAGAGAAGAATATAGCTTAGGTCCATTCTTGGGATTGCACCTCGGACGGCTCTCAAATCACGATTCCAAAATCCGAACCCATAACTTTTTCCACAGATGGCAGGGACGTCGCAGAAGGATATAATCTCAGCAGAGTCTCATCAGAAGCATAGTGTTCCCCTCGTGGCTGAGGATGAAAGAGCATCAGATTTTGCCACTGGTAACTGGTCCATTGGACCACAAGATGACAAATTGGAGAAGGGGCCTACCCGACCCACATCTTAGGAAAAATGCGTGGCTGTTCTCCGCTGTTGATCTGCACACATCAGCGGCGGATATCCTCTGCCCGTTTTTCTTAAGAAATGGGGTCCTGGCCAATCTTTGCCGCTGATCTGCGACAATCAGCGGCCAAGATTGGCCACTTTCTGGATCTGGAAAATCCGGGCCTACAGGACCCAGTTTTGAAATTGTGGGGCAGGGCCCACCCCCACGAGGCCTCGGGAACACGTACGCGCCGGAAAAAAAAAAAAAATTCAGCCCCCAGCGAAAATGCGCTGGGGGGCTTGACCAGTGCCGGAGACACTAAAGACGAAGGAGATAGGTTTAAGAAGTAGATGAGACTTAAGGATATAGGAGGCATCTGGTGGTAGGTGCAAAAAAGAGCGTTGAACAGAAAAGGAGATTGATATGAGGGTGAGTGTAAGAGGCATTCGGTGGTAGGTGCAAAAAAGAGCGTTGAATAGAGAAGGAGATTGATATGCGTGCAAGGCCACTGCCTCTATGAGCCTCATTCGGCCCCATTTTGGAGAATGTCGGCCGCCCTAAGTGAAGGCAGGCTCGACGAGGCCCTCAGGGCCCTATTTTGGCCACGGCGCAACTAAAGAAATTCAGGCAGTTGCGCAGCGCCAGTTGGTTGAGAGAACCCAGGCCCTGGGCCGCCTGTGTGAATGTATGGGAAGCAGGCCCAGGGCTGGATACGGGTACTGGGCCAAACACAGGCCAAAGGCAGTTGGGCGCATGCAACCACCTCAGGCCCAAGGCCTGTTCTCGTTCGTGCTGGGCCCAGGCTACCGGGGCCTACTGGAAGCTTCCTGGGACCGAACGCAGGCAGGCGACTTCGATATAGCAAAGGGTCTGCCTCCACATTGGGCATTCGGGTGCTGGCTGCATGCTGCGCAAGCGCTGCTGCGCTGAAGCTCGCTGGCACTCACGCACTCACGGGCGAGCAGGAAGGAGCAGGCAGCCATAGCCGAGCTGCGCTGCTGTAAGCTGTGTGTGGCGCAGGGTGGTCATTGGGTGCAAGTGGCATCTGTGTGTTGGGGAATGAGGTTGTGAGTGAGGCGAGAGACATACCTGGTGCTGGAAGCGTGCGACATTGGTCGCTGTATGCTCGTACTTCGGGAAAGCCGTTGACGTCATCATTMGGCATTGTAGTCTAGGCTAGATAGGAKMTGCCATCTGTAGTCTGGGMGCCGAGCGCCAGATAGGATATCAACATTGGTTCTTCATTGATGATGATGATGAGACTTTACCAGCATTGTCAATTATGAGCTCTTGGTGTCTTCTTATTTGGTGAAACTCGTGATGCAATTCTGCTGTAGGTTCGAGGTCACGACTATCTGGTCTTGTGTATATGATGCTGTTTGATTGCTGAAGTTTGCTATTCCTCATCTTCCTTGCAATTTGGTATCGGAGCTGTGGTACGATTGCGCTCATCTGGCGCTTGTCTTCTGCCTAATGCGGTACATACATGCAGTCTGCTTGGTGAGTTGGGCCGTAAGTGGTGTGTAGTGAGGAGGGCGGAGACGAGTGAGTGGCAACCCAGGAGGTGAGGGGATCGCCAGGAAGGCTATGTGGTGTAATGTGGGTCTGGACAGTGTGATGAGAACTATCTGATGTGCGATTGGTGCTGAGGTGGAACGGCGTGCAATGCTGGTTGTGCCGAAGCGATGACTGGTCATCACATTTGGCATCAGGTCATCTGGTGAGATTATCTCTGTGGTTGGGGGCAGCTATTTGAGGTACATTGCTCTTAACCTTATCTACCCTCTTCGACACTTCTCCGTGAGGTTGTGTGTTCCTTCTTGAGAGTCCTCTCGCGAGGCCAATGCCTCTATGAGCCCCTTTTTGCCCCATTTTGAAGCAAGTCGGCCGCCCTAAGTGAAGGCAGGCTCGATGAGGCCCTCAGGGCCAGGAAATTCAGGCAGTTGCGCAGCGCCAGTCGGTTGAGAGAACCCAGGCCCTGGGCCGCCTGTGTGAATGAATGGAAAGCAGGCCCTGGGCTGGATACGGGTACTGGGCCGAACACAGGCCAAAGGCAGTTGGGCTCATGCAACCACTTCAGGCCCAAGGCCTGTTCTCGTTCGTGYTGGGCCTCAGGCTACCGGGGCCTACTGGAAGCTTCCTGGGACTGGACGCAGGCAGGCCACTTCGATATAGCAAAGGGCCTGCCTCCGCATTCGCCATTCGGGTGCTGGCTGCATGCTGCGCAAGCGCTGCTGCGCTATTTGCTGGCTGGCGYCTACGCGCTCACGGGCGAGCAGRKAAGGAGCASGCAGCCATAGCCGAGCTGCGCTGYTGTAAGCTGGGTGTGGCGCAGGGTGGTCCTTGGGTGCTAGTGGCATCTGTGTGTTGGGGAACGAGGTTGTGAGTGAAGCGAGAGACATAMCTGGTGCTGGAAGCGTGSRACATAGGTCGTTGTATGCTCGTACTTCGGGAGAGCTGTTGTCGTCAACTTCGGCATTGTAGTATAGGCTAGATAGGATCTGCCACATGTAGTTTGGGCGTCGAGCGCCAGATAGGATATCAACTCTGGTTCTTCGTTGATGATGATGGGACTATTTCAGCATTGTCAATTATGAACTCTTGGTGTGTTCTTATTTGGTGAATCTCATGATGCAATTCTGCTGTTGGTTCGAGGTCACGACTATCTGGACTCATATGTATGATGCTGTTTGATTGCTGAAGTTCGCTATTGCTCATCTTCCTTGCAATTTGGTATCGGAGCTGTGGTACGATTGCGCTCATCCGGCGCTTGTCTTCTGCCTTATGCGGTACATACATGTGGTCTGCTTGGCGAGTTTGGCCGTAAGTGGTGTGTAGTGAGGAGGGCGAAGACGAGTGATAGGCGACCAAGGAGGTGAGGGGATAGCCAGGAAGGCTACGTGGGGGTAATGTGGTCTGGACAGTGTGATGAGAACTATCTAATGTGCGATTGATGCTGAGGTGGAACGGCGAGATAATGCTGGTTGTGCCAATGCAGTGACTGGTCATCGCAATCGCCATAAGGTCATCTGGTGAGATTATTTCTATGGTTGGGGGCAGCTATTTGAGGTACGTTGCTCTTAACCTTATCTACCCTCTTCGACACTTCTTACCGTGAGGTTGTGTGTTCCTTCTTGAGAATCCTCTCATTGTGAGGTGTCGAGTGCGCTCAACCTTGAGAGTCGGCAATGTTCATGTGGAGCATCTAGGAGAAGATGGGAGGAGCTTTCTGAAGGACCCAGGACGAAGCACTGGGTCACGGTCACCATGCCAACCCACCGGGAGTAGAGCACGCATGCTTTGCGGCTTGTCCTTTGTTTGGCTTGCTGCGCTGTTAGATGGGTACTGAAGGGCAGGCCATCCCTTAAGGGAGATGAGACCGGGTGTCTTTAAATAAGCACCGGGAGGGGAACCATTGGCTGTGATCGTTGTCCGGTTGCGACTTTAAATAATTCCTGGAGTCACTTGGGGGCGGACGTTGGGTTGCCTCTGGATCAGCCAATGGTTGTAAGGCTCGCTGCACGCGAGGATAATCCAGTGCAGGGCTGGCCAGCTCAGCAGATACTCGGGGCACATGGGTGGGCCGGACACACACCTTTTAGACACGCAACGCCTCCAGATTGCTCAGGGATGCTGACGTCAAGTGATACTCAGGGGAACTAAGGGAGGGGTAGATTTCAGGTGATAAAGTTCGAGAAAATTCCATGATGTCCTATCCACACAAATGATTCTATTTTTATGTTTTGATTAGTTAGGTGTACAGCCATTGATATTTGACAGACAACATTAGTTAGAACTGTTTCTTGTTCATGGTGTTTCTGTTTGCGGACTAACTAAAAATAGTTTTATTTGTAGGATTCTGGCTTTCCTGTCGGGCCCGAATGTAAAGTCTCCGAAATAACCACCAGTTAATTGGTCTGTGCACTACGCTGCGGTAGGCATTTAGATTGCACTAGTGCATATTGTGTACAGGGTTGTAGCTTATGAGCGACGAGGAGGACACTGGAGAGGACGACTGGAGGATCTTGCGATCGGCTAGACGCCCAATTGCCCACTTGGCATTAGGACCAGAGGACGACAGATATCTGTTCTGCCAACTTAGAGAGAGGCAGCAGCAGCAGAGGAGGGCTAGAGCAGCAGAGGCTACCAGGGCACTTGTGAGTGAGGCCGCAGCTTCGGAAGCCATGGCCACTTCTGCGCAGCAGACTACTCAGGCCGGTAGTTCAGGGTTTGTCCGGTCAACGGTCGTAATGGCAAGCCAACCAATAGTGTTGACATCCGACGAGATCGCCATACAACAAGCAGCATTGCAGGAGGCACAGCTACAGAAGGCGTTAGGAGATGTCAAAGCGGTGAAAGAAAGAATGATTAGAAAAAGAGCCAGGATGCAACGGAGACAAGCGGACGTTAGTGAGTTAGAGGAGATGGACCTGATGCACGTTGTCAAGACTGGTGAGTCCCGAATGATTTCCCGTCACTCGAGAGACTATATATGACCAATTTGTGCACGACAAAGAAAACCGGAGGCAGGAATGTTGGAAAGAGCGGAAGCATAGGCACGGACAGTAGGAAGCTAGAGGCTGCCCAGAGTCGTCGGGGCCACCAAACTAGAAAGGGGTTGTCTAAGCAGGAAGCGGCAAAAGGACTGTGAGAGAACAGCAGGGGCGACTCTTTCCCCAAGAACGGAGAAGGGCTGCCGGGAAGTCGATAGTAGCATAGGAGGTGTGTAGTAATGGAAGGAAGGAAGTGGGAAGGGACAGGGCGCAAGGCGCTGACGCGACGCGGCGGCAGGAGGGCCAGGAAAACCGCAGGGTAGGTGGGAGCCGGCACCCGGAACGGAATAACATGTGGGACGCAATAGGAGCTGGGGGCGGAGGTCGCTATAAGGCGGAAGGACGACAGGAGCACCTAGGAAAGACGTGGTACGGGGGGGGCAGGAGTGTCGGGGACCGCATGGGATCGAAGGACGTTGCTGTACCAACAGGACAAAGTGTCGGGGACCACGCGGGACCAAGGGACGGCGTGGTGCCGGCAGGGCAAAGTACCGGGAACCGCGTGAGACCAAGGGAAAGACGTAATGTAGGCGGACCGAAGTGCCAGGGACCGCGGGGGCCCAGACAAAATGGCGGCACCAGCGGGACCACTAGCAAGACGGGTATCGATGGTATAAAGTGTCGGGAGCCGCCAGCGGGGGTTGAAGGTCGGAGCCATCGGCGGAATAATCGGCGACCATCCCAAGGAGGAGGGCGCGCGAGAACGGGTCGTCAATCTGGATGACGCCGGAGAAAGGGGAGGGGCTAGGAATGATAAGAAAAAGAGGAGAATTCGGGCGCTGACGGAAGTTGTCAACGGAATGGAGGAGATGGGCGTGAGACGGGAAAAACGGAGGGTACCCGGGGTGACCCAAGGGGACCCTGGATCAAGTGCGACAACGATAAAAGTAAAATAACATAATATCAGGTGGACGAGACCGCCCAGGCCAGGGGTCTGGATAAAAATGATGAGTGCCGCCGCGGCAAGCGCCGGCGGGAGGTGCCAAGGGGAAATGAGGGGGGGGATAAAGGTAGAGGAGGCCGGCCAGCAGTCCGGGTTATTCCGGACCGGCCAGGCCGAGAAAAATGAAGTTCCGAAGGCTCCACGTGGAGAGAAGGCTGGCTGGAGAAAATCGGAGCAAGAGGGTTTCAAACTGGAAGCGGCGGCAACAAAAAGGAGCCTCCTTGGACCTCGGAGGTGCCACTACTGCAGTCCGAGGTGTAACGACCATATGTCGGCTGCAAAATCAGGCCTTGGGTAGGGTCCAACAGCTAGAAAGAGGAGAAACAGTTGTTGGACGCTTGGCCCAACAGAAATAAGGGAGGAAGGAGAGAAAAAGGGGAGAAAAAGGTGGAGAATGAGACAAAGGGGGAGGAATGAGTGGAGGAAAAAGTGCCGCCAGGTTGGGACTGCAGCGGTAGGGACTGGCAGGTCTCAATGATGACCTCATCCCTCCTAGGGCAGTCCGGATTGCAAAGATAAGGTCCTTGGGGCATTATCTCTGCAATATCTTAATTTAAGCAACAAAAATAAAGGAAAATGCTGATGTGAGTTGGCCGGCTCATTTTTGGGCCTTAGATCTGAAATCTGATCTTGCGGAGGAGGAGATCTAGCCGTTTTTTGTGGGCTGACACAAAACGGCTAGCTCCGGAATGAGTTGGCTGCAAAAATGGAGGGAAAGCAAAGAGAGGAACAAGACAAAACTGCGAATTTGGCCGAAGGTTTGAGCCAGGTACATCAAAAAAATTAAAAATTGGAGCAAAAGACTCAAAATTGGAGCAAGGGGGGGCTTGGAGTAACTCGGAATGATGAGAACCATAGATCTCAGCCAAATCCAAGGCTGAGATCTGAGCCGCCACTTGGAAAAATGCAACGGCCTACCCAAAGGAGGCCTAGACCAAGAAAAAGGCGAAAAATGGGCCTTGAGGCCCTCAATTTTCAGTAAAGGTTGCATTTTGGAAAAGGGTACCCCAAAGGGCAGCATTTTTGGAGGTAAAAAGAGGCCGGGGTAGGCCAAGGGGTAGTCCGAGAGGGTACCAGCCTCTCGGACTGCATGTACCTGGCCAAAATGAGGCCCAGGTACCCTCAGAGAGGCCAAAACCGAAAATTTGACCTTTGGGGTACCTCACTCCACCTAGAGGCAATTGGAGGGGCCTAGAGGTTGGGCGGTGCACCTGTTCCAGCCTATATAAGCTGGAGGTGTAGGCCGCAACTCTCATTTGAGCATGAGAGGTGCCCATGCTGCCCAAATGAGTCCGTGAGTGAGTACTAGTGAGATAGAGCAAGGAAATGAGAGCCGGAGCTAGCTTGTAGCCTGGCTATGGTGGTAAGGCTAAGAAAGGTGACCTAGAGGCTAGGAGGGAGCAAGGAGAGTGGTCCGCCATAGCCCTCAGGCTGTGAAGTAAAAGGATAGGTTGAAAGCGGTACTTAACCAGTGGGCTTGCCTACAAAGTAGCAAAAAAAACGTATACTTATTTAGACAAACAAAAGAGTTTGTTATTATTAGTGGAGAAAAGATTGGACATTCTTCTTGTACGTATGAATTTTTGCTCCCCATAGCCCTTCTAGAGGGAAGGACTCCACAGCCTTGAAAGTAGGAACCTGCCATAGCTAAAGGAGAAGTGTGAGGGAAGGAGGAGAGAGCTTGGGGGAGAGGAAAAGCCATACTCAGGAGGCTAGGACTAAGCATTGGGGCTCCACTGCCTAGAGACCAGCGAGAGGTGAGTGAAAGAGGAGGGGGGCCTCCTCCTCCTTCTTCTTTTTCTTCTTCTTCTTCTTCTTCTTCTTTTTCCTCCTCTTCCCTTTTTTCTCTCCTTCTTCTTTCTTCCTCTTCTTCTTCTTCTTCTTCTTTTTCTTCTTCTCCCTTTTCTTTTCTTTCTCCCTCTCCTCCTCCTCCCCCTCCTCCTCTTGTCAAAACTGCGATTTTTGCTGATTTGGGTGGATGTATGTGTTGCGCCTCACCTTGGGATACTTCGGTGATGTTTCCCCTAGTATAGATGATGTCAAACTTGTCATTTTGTTGATTTGGGTGCTGGGGTGTGCTGCGCTTCATCTTGGGATGTTGCGGTGATGTTTCCCCTAGTGTAGATGATGTCAATCTTGTCATTTTGTTGATTTGGGTGCTGGGTTGTGTTGCACTTTATCTTGTGATACTTCGGTGATGTTTCCCCTAGTGTAGATGATGTCAAACTTGTCATTTTGTTGATTTGGGTGCTGGGGTGTGTTG
>BFEA01000460.1:1180192-1199986 GCA_003427395.1 Chara braunii | reverse complement strand
CCCCTTCCCTCCCCCAGGCCCCAACCCCCCCCCCCCGACCACCGTCGGCGACCGGTACCGGCCCCCTCGACGTTCGCGGCCTCCCCAAACGCGTTCTCGCGAACGTGTTCGCGACCCGTTCGCGCAAACGCGCAAACGTGTTCGCGACCCATTCGCGCGAACGTGTTCGCGCGAACGGGGAGCACCGTGAACACGTTCGCCGTGCTACACAGGGCTGGACGTCCGAACGCGTCGAAAAAGGGGTCCCAAACGTTTGGGCGTTCGGGTTCGGGCGTTCATGTTCGAGCGTTCGACCCTTCCCGAACGTTGGCAACCGTGAACAACATTTGCGTCAAGGTTACATCCAATTTTTTTACCAAATTTGAAATAAAAATCAAATACGAAAAATAATAAATAATAATGAAAATTACAAAAAATAAAATAAAAATGACATTATTAACTGGGCGAGCACATTTTTGACACAGCCATCTTTGGTGATTTTTTCTTTTTTTTGGCTTTGACAAATGCCATGAAAAGTTATATATGTGTATCTTACATAATAGAGAACCTACAAATAAGCTTTAAAAAAAATATAATTTTCTTCAGCCTCGACATAAAGGGAAAAACAAAAGTGAAAAAAAAGAAAAAACAAATTAGTGAATGGTGAAACATATTCTGACACCACCGTATTTGTCGATTTTTTATTATTTCTTGGCTAAACATAATGCCTTCAAACTAAAGAGGAAGATACCTTACATTATAAAAAACTCATAAAAAACCGTTAAAAAAAAAAATAATAATAACTAAGGGCCTAGATATTTTTTCGTGGGTTTCAAACCCCGTTGGGTTTGGCCCCGTACGGGGACCCGAACGCCCGAACGTTAGGGGGTCAGCTTAGGGGGCTCCGCACGTTCGGCCTGTCAACCCGCTATATATATATATATATATACACACACACGATATATATATATATATATATATATATATCGTCACAAACAGATATATATATATATACACACGATATATATATATATATATACACACACGATATATATATATATATATATATATATGTATCGTCACAAACAAAACTGTCCGGTAAACCGTCGGCAGAGAGAGAGAAGAGGACAATAAACGAGGGGCTGTGACAAACTGTTTCGTCGGAGTTTCACCGACTCATCAGAAGGCTGAACCCTCAACAGTCTACAGAATCCCCTCACGGCTTACACTGTAAATGATAATCTACCTTAACCGAAATCAAAGTAGACTATCACTCACCCACACCAGATGGAAAACTCTACAGACTATCGGTTCACACCCCATCACAAGCCAGCAAAACATCCACGAAACAATATATATATATATATATATATATATATATATATATATATATATATATATATATGTATGTATTATATCGTCACACGTGTATACATTGGACACAACAAATCAGAAAGAACGAAACAAATGTCCACAAAAATATAGCGAAATGGTTGCTTTTTTGAAACACCTTTCTCTCTCTTTCTCTCTATTTTCCCTCTCTCTCTCTCTCTCTCTCTCTCTCTCTCTCTCTCTCTCTCTCCCCCCCCCCTTCTCTCTCCCGTAGAGGCAGTACTACGAAGTGCGCAAAGGAGAGGGAGCAGGTCAACCATGAACCAAGACGTGGTGTTCGACGTGCCCCATGAGCCTCACCTTTCCCACCTTCTCCTCTACACTGTCATAAGTATCGTCTTGTGGATATTACGAATATGGTCATTGATCTTAGACATTGTTTCTACGTCCTCAGCGACGCCTGTGTGTTCGACGGTCATCACCATCGGACTCGTCGTCCCCATCCGAGTCGCTGCCAAGTTCAGCATGAGGTTCTGGAGGATGTAACATGTCATTTTGTACTTGTGTATGTGTCTCAAGTTGCCTATTTACCTCCTCCTGAAGTTCCTCCACATACCCTTCAGCAGCGCAAAAGTTCGTTCAATGAGACTCTTCGGTTCAGTATGACAGTCATCGACAACTAGTACTATGCTAATAGGCCTAGCTTCAACTAGAAAGACCCCCCAAAAAACTTTATTCATTCTTCTGCTACCCGAGCTGTTAGGGCTCTCCACTCCGGCCTCACTTTCAAACAAAATTTTCAAAAAAATAGGCGGGGTACCCCATCATTCACAGTTTGCATTTCAACGTGAGCATACTCTCTTTTACCCCACCGAGAGACACGTTGCAATCTTTTATCTTATGCAGCGTTCCATGAATTAGAACTCTCTTCTGCTTTCTACTGACATAGGAGTCAAAATCCTAAAAACATAGATACGTAAGGTACTCACCATCCTTCTAAATCTCTTCAAAGTTTTTTGCTCTGTACCAGCAACTCACTCTTCCTCTCTCAATCACAACATGACAACCCAAAAAGTTTCACTCCCCTCCTCCTTCATTTTTCCTCTTTAGCATCAAACTTTTATCATACGTATTCATGAATCTATCAAGTAGCTCTTCGACCTTCCTTCCATCCAATCCCATATTTTTTCACGAATATTGAAACATCATCAACAAGTCTAACTCCCCGAAGCATGTTCTTGTCAGCTCCCAAACTCTCAATAAAGCAAGATTCGAAAAAAGCGCACAAAATACACACAATAGGGGGGCTGCTTGATTTCCCCATTGGAATTCCTTCTTTCTGTCGAAGCAACCTTCCTGAAGCAAACAGGTAAGTATTTTGTAAGTCAAATTCAACCATGGACATAATTTGATCAAAATCAACCCTCATCCATCTTTCCTCATCTTTCCTTTTCGTGAACGACGCCCCCTTTCCACGCACTTTTACCATTAAGTGGTCCTTTCCTTTTTCCCTGTAGTAGCGAGTACTTGCATGTTATTCCTCAACCTGACTCGACTAAATTCCCACTGGGCAGCGGCCAAAACGCGGCGTCGAGACGCCTTGTGACTGTGAGGTTTCTTCTTTTTCTTTTTTTCATCATGGTCAAGACTGAAGAGTGACGGAAGCTGTATTTTGTTATGTCTTGTTCGACACTTTCAATGGTTTTCGATTTGGGATACTTGATGACTCTGGTCATTTTGTTGAGTGGAGTTCATACATGCATGGGCGTCAAGTCGCAAACTATTCCTGCTTCTGGTCAAATAACTCTTACTCAGGTAAATGTTGTTTATTTGATTTTTCTTTATAACATATTTTGTTCTCATATTTTATTGTTTTTTTTTTTTTTTTTTTTTTTTTTTTTTTTTTTTCCGCGTTCGGTCTAAACGACTGAACGCATCCCCAAGGGGTCCCTTTCGTTCGAATGTCCGGGTTCGGGCGTTCGGTTCGTCCGGAACGCCGATTACCCTGTATATATGCATGTATATAATTTTATTATTTTGTTGTTCAACCAGGCAACTTGCCCAGGGCTTCTCTGGTAGCGTAGCAAAGACCGAATGAAACGTTTTCGACAAATGCATCACTTAACGAGTACTCGATGGACACGCAACACACATGATTTTTTATTCAGCAAGCACAAAATAAAAGTTTTTTCGCAAAACATCAGAAGTTGAAGTAAGACATAAAAGTCAATCATCAATGAAGGTGTGATCCAATAAAGGTTTTTTTAATAAATAACCCTGTTTTGTAAAAAAAAAAAAAAAAAAAAAATCACCCATAGACAAATATAATTTTTTCGTAAATTCCTTTGAAATTTTTGTCAAGGTTCATTCTTTCATTTGATGAAAATATTATGGATCCTTCGCCATGAGTGAGTGAGAGGGAAGATAGATAGGGGGGTACATAAGAAGGGCGGGAAGGGGGGAGGGAGGTAGAGACAAAGGTAACATGGGAATGATATATGGAGAAGGAGGTAGAGAAATAGGTCAAGAGGTAGATAAGTAGGTAGAAAGGTCGGAGGTAGGGAGATAAGCAGATAGGCAAATAAGTTGGGAGATGAGTAGATACGTAGGTCTCAACGGATAGATAGGTGTGTAGGTAGATAGGAAAACATTTAGGTACATAGATAGGCAGACATCATATAGATGAATAGGTAAGTATATTGATATACAACTAAGTAGGTAAACAAGTAAGTTTGTAAAGAGGTAGATAGATAGGTAGGAAGATATGTAATTTGGTACATAAACGAGAATGTTGATATTTGGGTAGATAGAAACATATATAACTACACATGAAGTTCAGTAAAAAGATCAGCATGTAAGTAGATAGATGGGTAGATAGACAAACATATAAATAGGCACATAGACAGAAAGACAGAAAGATAAATATAGAGATAAATAGATAGATAGATAAATTGATTAATTGATAGATATATAGATAGATGGATAGATAGATAGATAGATAGATAGACAGATAAATAAATAGATAGATAGATAGATAGATAGATAGATAGATAGATAGATAGATAGATAGATTGATAGATAGATAGATAAACTAGATAGATAAATAGATAGAAAGATAGATGGATAGATAAAGAAATAAATAAACATATAGAGAAATTGATCGATCATCCATAAATCGATATATCTCAATAGATACATCAATCTCAATAGATAGGTCGATCTTAACCGATAGATAGGTCTCGATAGATCTCGACAGATAACATCGATTTTAATAGGTAGATAGATAGACAGACAAAGGAATAGACAAACAGACTCGTGAACAACTGATCACATAGGGAAACAAGTTGACATATAGACAAACAAATAGACAAACTGAGGTATAGACAATTTTTTTTTATAGAGAGACTGGAAGACAAATAAACAAACAAAAAGATAGCCCTTCAGATTGACATACAAACAGAAAGGTATAATACAAACAAACACACACACAAATAAACAGACAAACAGAGAGACAAAAAAATATACAAAAAAATTGACAAATAGACATACAGAGAGACTGGTAGACAGATAAACAAATATATAGACAGACAAATTGATAGAGATAAAAATAGAGAGAGAAGCAGAGAAACTGAGAGGCGGATCGATAGAAGGGCAGACAAACAAACATGGGAAGCAGATAAACAAGGATATAGAAAGTGAGCAAGGCAGAATGATAGAGTAGCAGGCAAACAGAGAGGTGGACAAACAGAACCGCAGATAGACAGACGGGCAAACCAACTAACACGTACATAGCCATACATATAGACAGACAAGCACATAGACAAATAAACTCATCGACAAACAAACATACAACCAGACGAACATACTTGCTAGCAGATACAAACTGACTGATAAACAGACACAGACACATACAAACATACAAACAAGCAGACCGATAGACAACATAAACAAACATATACAAAAATCGACGTACACAAAAATAGACAAAAACACATACAGACAGAAAGACACACAGATACACAAATACATAAGCACGCAAATAAACAAACAGACAACATAGATAGATAGATACATAGATACGAGGAAAGAGAATACAGAACCACGCGATCACAACGCAATCACAAATCACACCGTAATCACAAAGTTGCAGCATACGAGCGTTGCCATAGCCGAGCTTCAAAGGATTACAAGTGAAGAACAGAACTCGACACTCACAACCATCGAACCACACACCCAAGAACCCCCGACCTTTCCACCAACAAAAGCGCTGACTCTACTCTGGTGCCGAAGCATCAAAAGGGAGTCGCCCCGACCTTCCTCCAGCTTTTATCGCGACGTCGCAGTCAAATCTCGCACACTACAAAAGACTTCCCGCTGGGTCTCGAATAGAACCATAAACACAGTAGCGTAGGGCCCGACGACCCTCGGTTTTGTACTAAGGTCACAAGATCGATCCCAGGCCCGCAACGTCCTACTAACTACCAAAAGCAATCAACACAAATCACTGTTAACAGGTAACCCACTACGTCATACGGTAAGGTCCCATAGCAGTGCAAGTCACTACCCAACCGAGCCGACACTATTCGAGTAATCTAACAACGCAACTCGTCAAAAAAAATTGCTAGAACTTCACACAGAACACATTCGCAACATACGTCCTATCTACAATCTAACAAGCATTCTACCACACATCACACCAGTTACGACCATTCTGCCATGTTAGCCGTAAGCCACGTTTAGCACGGCCCCTTCGTCAACAGTTCCACCAGGAGTCTCCAAAGTTTGCCTTTCTCCCGGGCAAAGTTCCGCAGTCCCTTGTCGAAGAAGTACCCCGAGTAGTCCCGCCGGCGGAGTTCCATCTGCAGAAGGAGCACAGACCCGACCAGCTCCATGTCGGTGATTGAGTTCTGTTCGATTCTATGCAGAGCACTAACCACAACATCCAATTTGACTTTCTTAGGAGTCCACGAGCGGTAGTCCTGAAAGACACGAAAGGTCAACTCAGAGCCTTCCAGCAGATCCTTCTCATTCTTCATCGCTTGGCAACACCCAAGAAACGAAAAAGTCTCCTTCACCGTCAGTCTACAACCAAGGAAATCCCATTCGTTCTCGCCCGAGTCAGTCCTCTTCAATGTAAGGGCATCATCATAACACCCCTCGAACGTCGAAAAAATTCTCTCAGCTCTATGCCTGGATTCCTTCTTCCGGGAGTCGTAAGCCACAAACGTAGAAACATCGTCAACGTAGCAAATACCAACAATCAGCCTTCGATCGTTGCCAATGCCAATGAGAAAGTCCCACTCCGCCTTCGCACACATCGGGCAGGCAAGCGGTGGGCTCGTCGCCTTACCCATCGGTATTCCAATGGCCTGGTCCAACTCAAACTGCACAAACTCACGAATCACAGCAAATTCAAGGAATTGGTAGCCATCCACCTTCGTCTTTGAACTCATCACTGCTCCCTTCCCACGCTTCTTCACCCACACTCCCCGAAAGCCTTTCCGCTCGTATCACCAAATGCACCACTCCAACGCCCGTGTGATCGCATCGTGGGGCAACTTACTAAACATGCCCTTAATATCGTACAACCCTACTGACATACGCGAGTACTTTCCTACCTTAGCCATCTTCCAATTAACAGAAACCAATCGAGGTCGCAGTCCACAGATCGACTTCAGATTGAAGTGCCCGCTCTCCGACAAGGCAAAAAACATTCCATTGACTGCTCGTGCTACCTTCCTACACACACCATTGCTAGGTTCGCGGAACGTCGGGCAGATCGACATATACTTCGCCGTATCCTTGTGTTTTGGTATGGCATAGGCGTTACCGAGTCTTCCCTCAACGTGCCATCTCCCAAGTCGGTCAAAGTTCCGTCTACGAAATTCACCGTAGCACTCGCTCATAATTGCCTCCTCCTTTCTCTCGCACACTTCTTAACCATCGCTATCCTCGAAGGTTGCCTTCATCGTCTGCCCGTACACAAATGGACACATAACCAGCGTATCACTCGGATTTCTATCCAATGGGGCTCGCACCAGTCCGTCCAGCCGTACTGCAAGTTGCCTTACTTCGGTCAGGTCACTAGCGCCTCGCCAATCAGATCCAGTCACGCAGCGCTCGATCTCATCCAGTGCGAAAGTAATCTTGCCAACTTCTTTGCCGAGCCAACTGATATTGTCAACACCGCTAGCCAGTTCCTTCGCCAATCTCATCACTACACCACCACTACCATCCCTAGGCACATTCTTAGCATTGCGAGCGATGATAGGACAGCTAGCCAGCTCACCTATGCGGAAATGGACGTGCCCCTCCGAACGAGGGAAGGGCATATCGACGCAGATGCACCCAAAGACTCCATCCGCCGTAAAACGGTGCTGATTATGGATAATTTCACCCACGTTCTGGCTCCTTGTCCAGACAACATGGGTGCGTCTTCGCACCATCTCGTTACAAGCCTCACGACCTCACTCTTTCTGATTCTTTCATCGAATTCGACCTTCATTATGATCCTCCTCCTGATATTTATAGCAAACCTCTTCTTGAACACATCAGACAACATCTTTCACGCCCTTGTACGACTCCTCTTCTCCGAGAAAAGTTTTGCGGCCCCGTAGTAGCACACCAGTTCATCCATAAATTTTGTTAATAGCTTCTTTTGCTTGCCCTTATGCTTGAACATTCCGACCAGCTCCTGTTTCAACTTCAACGTCCTTGGCGATGCCTCCACTACATCCCGAAGCGCCAGCCACCCTTCAGTCTCCAACAGCTTTTTGCACTTCCTAAGCGGCCTGGTCCGCTTACCCGTGATAACCCAAGATTCACAAAACAGCCTACGTATAGCTAGCCATCCGTCCGACCAAATCCGCCCTCCATTACCTTGCAACTCAAAAGTGGCACCATGCGACAACTTGATTTTGCTATGCAGAAGTACGGTGGGTGAGCAGCCATGGGCATGCAATTACTGTATCCTCCCAGACTGCCCGCCATCCCCATGCACGGCCACATCCACCTTGCTAATCCATTGTTTCCTTCTCTCCTTCCTCCCCTTCCTTCGTCGCTTTCTTGTCCTCTTCTTCGTTCCCACCGTATTTAGAGACGGCGACCAGGTATGGATCAATGCCTTTTCCACCGCTTCCAACTCGACTCTATCATCACTAAAGTAAGTCGGTATGGCTACGTATTTCTCGAAACCGACCTTACCCAACCAATTATACAGGTTCCTACCACGTCTCTTACCAAGCATCTTAACACTACAGACGCGCTCCCCCCATCGCACCATCATCTCCCTCTCCGTCATACCCACGTATGTTTGCTTATACCATGGTGAAACCAGCACGTAAACGCAGCTACTTGTCGCTCCTCGTTCCAGCCTACCCCACTCGGCTTCAGTCTGCCGGTACTCTATAAACTTTGAGCACCACTTCACTTCTCCCAGTAGCGCTAGACCCAACACCATCGTTCTCGTATAGCGCTCATCATCAACGATACGACCATGCTCCCGCAGTCGCCTTTCTGTCAGCCATCCGATCCTGCGCCATAGATCCTGAGGCCTGCATCCTCACTCAGATGCCTCCTCGTTATCCTTGTCTGTGTCGTCGTCTGCACCGTGTGTCGTCCTGCACGATCGCCGTACCCCCACCCTCGGGGACACCGGTAGGGGCACGTTGACGGGATCATATGCTTTCACCATTCTCCTTTTCACCAAGCGGTTGATTGCACTCTCCTGCTTGCCATACACCACCCGATCCGCCTTGCAAGCATCCTTCAATTCGTCAACGGTCAACGCCTCAAATAGTTCGCGGCATTCAGCCTCGTATCTCTCCTTGTCTCCGAGTCTGGTGTCGGCCATCACATGCTTGAGTGACAGCGAGATCTTCCGAACAGGTTTGAGGATGTTAGACGAGCATCCAGCTCCTGCCCCTTTGTCATTGCAGATCTCACTAATTTGTGATTTTGCTCCATAGGACAGGCCTGTATGTTACCCTTCGTAGGCGTAACCATAGGAGGGTTATCCCCCACAGCCATCTCCTTGCCCCGCTTTCTCTTCTCATTCAGACTAAGGCCAGCGGCCCTACGCCGTAATCTAAGTAACTCGTCATCTTCGGATTCTTCCTCGTCAGCCTCCGCGGTCGTGATCATCCACCTCAACTGCTCCTTCTCTTCTTCCAGCGTCTCACCCCGCTCGTTGGTTCGCACGATCTTTACCACTTTTTTCACGGCGGGCCCACTCTCGTCCTTCTCTTTTCCCCGAAGTACTTCCTCTCGTACCATACGCATTCGTCTTGCGTCACGTTCATCCTCATACCTCCGCCTCTCCGCCAGTTCCTCGAGTCTCTTCAGCTCTGCCTCTTTACGCAATGCTTCCTCATTGCGAGCCGCTTCCTCCCTAACCTCCCTCTCAACACGCTCCCTTCTTTCTTGATCTTTCTGGAGGAAGTACTCACGCATGAGGCTATCAATTTCACTTCCACCCCTTCGAATTGTGCTATCTGCCGACAAGCTTCTTCGCTCCTGCCCAGTCGCCATCATCCGACCGCCACGCACTTGCGGCGGGGGAACGAAAGGTATACCCCTCCGCTTGGCATCCTGGTAGTCGTCACAAAAGTTCCGAAAATGATCCGGATCACCATACCTGAAGCACGTGCGTCCCGCCATCCAATTCTCTGAGCTAGACTGAGGGCCATCACCTCCGCTCCTTCCACTCCCTCTATTACCAACCGGCACAGTAGAGCCGCTAACTCCGTTGTTCCCACTCTCGCGACTCGTCGTGCGCCACACCCAATACACAGGTCATTCAATAGTTTCACGCACACACTTCACGTAGTCTTCACGTAGTATCTTCACGTACCGTCACGTACCATCGAAAGCGCTGCCATCCCCTCCACGTACAATTTCCTAGCAGGTTACGATGATTGGTCCAAGAAAAAAGAATATAGAACCACTCGATCACAACGCAATCACAAATCACACCGTAATCACAAAGGCGCAGCATACGAGCGCTGCCATAGCCGAGCTTCAAAAGATTATAAGTGAAGAACAGAACTCGACGCGCACAACCATCGAACCATACACCCAAGAACCCTCGACCTTTCCACCAACAAAAGAGTTGACTCTACTCTGGATACAAAACACAGACAAACAGACACATAAATAGACAAATAGACAAGAAAGACAATAGATATATTGATATAAAACGTAGATAAACAGACAGGCAACACAAAGATATAAACAAACAAACTACCATACAAGCAGATAAACAACACAGACAAACAAACACATAAATACACGAACACGGATACAAACAGAAAGACACACACATACACAGACACATAAGTATAATAGATAAATAAATAGATAAATAAATAGATAAATAAATAGATAAATAAATAGGTAGATAGATAGATTAAATACATAGATTAGGTACACAAATATATTAGATAAATGAATAGATAGATAGATAATTAGGTACGTAGGTAGATAGGTAGACGGATAGACAAATAGATAGATAGACAAATAAACAAATATATATAGAGAATGATAGACACATTGTTAAGACAGGGAGGCAGATAGAGAGATAGATAGACAAAGAGGCTAGGAGATAAACATATATAGATAGGTAGATAGATAGATAGATAGATAGATAGATAGATAGATAGATAGATAGATAGATTGTTAGATAAACAAATAGATAGATAGCTAGATAGATAGATAGATAGATAGATAGATAGATAGATAGATAGATAAATAGATAGATAGATAGATAGAAAGATCGATAGGTAGATCGATAGATACGTAGATAGATAAGTAGCTAGCTAGATCGATAAATAGGTAGATAGATGAGTAGGTAGATAGTTAAATAGAAAGATAGATATATAGATATATAGACAGATAGATTGATAGACAGATACACATATAGATAAATAAATAATATGATACCGCGATAGAGTGATAAAGTGATCGACATATAAAAAAATAAACACGTATAGAAATGGATGAACGAATAGATCGAAAGGTAGAAAGATAGACATCAAGACGTCTAGACATATACAAGTAGAAAGTAAGACAAATAAAGAAATAGACAGACACACATAAAAGACCAATAAACTAGTGGACAGATACACATATATACTTATAAGCTTATAGATAGATAGTCAGGCAGACAAGAAAATAGACAGAGAAATAGACAAAAATACAGATAGGTAGATTGACTAACAGATGAAAAGTTTGATAGAGTGATAGACAAATAACGAATAGACCGATATATAACTAGACACATATATAAGTAGACATACTAATAGACAGACTGGTGGATAGGTAGACAGATAAAAACATAAAGAGAAAAAAATAAATAAATAGATATATAAATAGATAAACAGGCAGGCAAATAAACAAACAGAAAGATAAACGAATAGATAGATACATGTATATTTCGACAGATATATAAATAGATAGATAAATAAAAGATAGACGGATGGATGGATGGATGGATGGATGGACGGATGGATGGATGGATGGAGGGACGGACGGACGGACGGACGGACGGACGGACGAATGGACGGACGGACGAACGAACGAACGGATGGACGAACAGATGGATGGAGGGATGGATGGATGGATGGATTGATGGATCCATAGATCCATAGATGGATGGATAGATACATATATAGATGGATAGATAGATACATATATAGATGAATAGATACATATATAGATAGATAAGATAGATAGATAGATACATAAATACATAGATAGAGCGGTAGATAGATAGTTAAACAAATATATAGCTAATGAGAGAAAAATGTGAAATGATAGAGTTTGATTAATAAAGAATGAGACGAAAAAACAGAAAGAAAGGTTAACGGATAAACAAATAGAAAAATTATCATATTGTGAGAAAAACAGATCGGTAGATAGATAAAAAAAATAGATAAATAGAGAGATAGACTCATAGGTAGATAAATAGACAGATATATAAATAAACAAATAAATACTTTGATTATTAGATAGAAAAATCGATAGATAGATATATAAGTTGATAGATTGATTGATTGATTGATTGATGGATTGATTAACAAATCGATAGATAGATTGGTAGATAGATCGATAGATTGTTCCGTCGATATAAAGATAGAAGGATAGATAGATAGATAGATAGATAGATAGATAGATAGATAGATAGATAGATAGATAGATAGATAGATAGATAAATAGATTAAATTAGATAGATTAGATAGATTAGATAGATTGATTAGACAGATTGATTAGATAGATTGATTAGATAGATGATTAGATAGATTAGATAGATAAATTAGATAGATAGATTAGATAGATCAGATTAGATAGATTAGATTAGATAAATTAGATTAGATAGATTAGATGAGATAGATTAGATGAGATAGATTAGATTAGATAGATTAGATTAGATAGATTAGATTAGATAGATTAGATTAAATAGATTAGATTAGATAGATTAGATGAGATAAATTAGATGAGATAGATTAGATGAGATAGATTAAATTAGATAGATTAGATTAGATAAATTAGATTAGATAGATTAGATTAGATAGATAGAAAGATAGATTAGATTAGATAGATTAGATTAGATAGATAGATAGATAGATAGATAGATAGATAGATAGACTAATGAATCGATTTATGTATAGGTAGATAGATAGGTACGTACGTAAGTACGCAAGTATGTAGATAGAACCTTCCTAAAGTTGTATATATAAATCAATCATCGATCTTAATATCTAGCTATCTATCTATTTATTTTTGTATCTCTTTGTTTATCTATCTGTATGTCTCTCTATCTGTCTGTCTCTCAATCTGATTTATCTATATAACAATCTATGTATATATTGATTGATTGATCTATCTACCGATTGATTCATCTATCCATCTGACGATTTATCCATCCGTCAGTCTGTCTGTTTGTCTATCTCCATGTTTGTTTGTCCAATTGTATGTCTATTTGTTTGTGTATCCTTGTGACAGTCTTAGAGATAGCCTGATAAAGATTTTAAGTAGACAGCGAGTGGTAGAGAGAAACATAGATATAGAGATAAGTAGAGAGATAAAAATAGAAAGATAAACAAATAGCTAAACCGATAGATAAATAAAGCGATACATAGATAAATAGAAACCTGGATAAATAGAATGATGGATAGATAGACAGATATGGAGATAACCAAATAAATAAATAAACATACTTAGACAGATATGGAGATAACCAAATAAACAAATAAATATACTTATAGATATAAAGATAAATAAACATATAAACATATAAAAAAACAAAACAAAGAAATTCTATCTATTTAATTATTTATCTATGTATTTATCTATGTATTCATCGATAGAGCGAGAAAAAAATATATAGAGTTTATCTATCTATCTATAATATATTTTTTTTCTCTGTCTGTTTGTCTGTCTATCTGTTAGCGAGTCTTTTTGTTTGTTCGTATGTTTGTATGTCTGCTTGTTTGTCTGTCTCTCTAGCTGTCTCTTTGTCTATCAATCTATCTATCTATCTACATATGCACCTATTTATCTATCGATCTGCATATCTATTTATTGATCGATTTTTATTTTTATCTATCTTTTTAATCTTACGCAGACAAAAATGGACATGAACGTCGTGTACACGACGTGCAACACTCGCAACTGAAATCGTACATGGAAAATATAATGGACATAAAAAGTCGTTATGTATCAGTTACTGAAATCACACATGACAAATGTAACATGATACAATGTATCCTACTGCTATGTCACTGCCATACTGCCAGATACTACAAAATAAAAAAACATTACTCTACAAGTCGTGTCGAAGGTAGCGAGATACTCTACTACGACCAACGCTACTATACAGACACCCTACTTTTACAAGAATCATACACAAAAAAATAAAGAAATGCAGAACAACAAATACAACACGCACACTACGAGTGCTACCTGACAATACTAAGATAAGACAACACGACAAAAAATCAGAAACACAGAATATGCCGAAGTCGTGTGCAAGTAGGGGAAAGCAGAGTGTTGGCATCACGGCCACCGACCCCTCTTCCCCTTCCCGTTCTGCCTCTTCGTAACCCCTCGAGTGTCGGATGTCAGCCTCCTCTTCCCTCATGCGGATGAAGACATCTGCGCAGCGGGATGTGTCGATGCACGCGTCGGTGGGGGAGGTGGGGGCTCATTGTCGTCGTCATCGTCATCGTTATCGTGACTCTCGCTTTCCTCCGCCTCACTCTCCTCCTCACTCTCCTCCTCACCCTCATATTCCTCGTCCTCCTCTTGAATTGTCGGTGCCGTCTCAGGATCATTTTCCTCGATAGTGACAGGGCCGCCTTCCTTCCTCACCAGAACAACCCTCGTGCTAGCCTGTGCGACCATGTCTTGACCGCGTGATCCACGATGCATCCCCAACCCCTCCGCCCTCGAAGACTCTCCAAGTGCAGCGCCTCCCTCCACAGGCACGAGTCGTGGACGAGGCACTCCACACTTGCGAGGAGTCTGCTCATGCACAATACGTGTCACTGCTCTCAAAGCGTTGTCCAAGGAGGAGGTGGACACTTCCTCGCCACGACCTCGCTAAGGCTCACAACCTGCTGCGGCAACCTCCCTCGCTCCGGCCGTCCTGGTGCCACGGGTTCTCAAACCCGACTAAAGGTGTGCAGTGAGCTCAGTGACATGGCGGGTGGAATCCAAATCTATGTCCGTCCTCCCGAATAACATCGTATCGCACACATCCCCCTCAACCGCTGTCGTGTCACAAATCCTCAATCTCCCGGGCGTGTGTGGGGATTGAGAGCCTCTGCCTGTGGGCAATGACGAAGGATCACCCACACGCGGTGTAGGAGGACGGGGTGGCATGTCTCCTGCACGTGGCGGTCCTTCCTGTGGGCCCCCGAGACCCCTGGAACATCGGCCCTGCTATGTCCTCCGCTGGAGGTGGACCCGGACCACACTGGTGACGCAGAACACCATGAAACCAAAGGGATCATCTGCCATCGGGGATATTTGAGTTTCGGGTTAAATATCCACCGGTCCTGTCGAGTCACATGGCGCGTAGTGGTGGGAGCCAACTCCTCAGCATCCAATGGACGATCGACCTCCTGCGGTGCCGGTCGCTGGGGACATGGAGGCTCAACCAGCGGCTCGGACCCCAAATCCGTGAAAATAACAGGTGGCACATCATACATTGCCACCTCAGTCGGCTGTGACCGTCGGGCCTCGGCCGAGTGCAGACCCGAGAATGGGACAACTGGACCCATCACTTTCGTGTGAACCGCGGGCCGTGCGTCGCCAGCCCCCCCGTCTCGGCCCTGTCCACCCTCTACAACCTCATCCACCGCTTGTGGCCCACCCTCCACAGCCTCATCCGCCTCCTCTGCTGCCACTCCCTCCATAACGCCCGCCCCCGCCACCACCCCACCCTGCCCACCATCTCTCCCTGTCTCTTTGCGTCTGCGCTCCTCCAAGGCCCATGCGAACGCCTGAGCACGAGGGTTGCTGGATGCCATAAGTCGAACCCTCTCTCGCTCAATGATGTCGCGTGCCGCATCCGGAGACTCCGTCGTCGTCCTCTCTCTCGGGGTTTGCGACCCCGTCTCGCCTGCCACCTCGTCCAACGAAGGCGCCCGATCCGTCGATGCCGTCCCGCCGCAAGTAGGGGGAGCGCCCATCGACATGTCAAAGTTGAAGTGGGTCCCCTTCTCTGAACCCGCCCCCCCTGTAGTAGGAGACATCCCCAACCCCCTCGCCATACCCGAGGTGAGACCGCCCACGACTGGATCGAGCTCCTCTGTAATAAACTGCTGCATGAGGTGCTCCTCGACGTCGTCACCGCCCCCAGTGGTGTCCGCACCCTCATGCTCCATAACAACGTCTAAGATCACCGCCACTGGTTGCACTGCCTCCTCCCACTCCACTGCTGCTCCAGCTGGCACCTCCTCCTCCCCTGTCGCCACTGCTGGTACTTCCTCCTCCGCTGCCACGACCTCCCCCTCCACCGCTGCCGCTGTTGTGACCTCCTCCTCTGCTCGGGGTAGCCCCCCTCTGTCCGCTGGAGTGGCACGGTGGCCAACCTCCTCCTGCAAGACCCCCGAGGAAGGTGATCGTAACCTCAGCCGGCGGACCGCCGCAGATCTCTACAGAAGTCGGTGTAGAGTTAAGGAAGATGCCAACTCCTCCGTCTCCGCCGCTGCCGTGGCCGGTTGAAGTGGCAAGACGGGCGATGGTGGTGCAGGACTCGGAACAGGAGGTGGTGGCATGAACAACTCTCACCTCGACGGAGTAGGAGTCGTCATCCGCACCTTTGTGCGGCTCGTGCCTGCAGGAGAGCCCCCGACTCTATCATCATGCACATCACCTCTGGAAGCCACCTCCCCGAAAGGGCCCTATCAATCCTCGTCTCCCCCCATCATCTCCCTCTCAGCCCAGTCCACCGTCCGACGTGCGGTGTATGTCCTCGTCTCCGCGTCATCGGCATCCTCGTGCGTCTCGTCGATCTTAGGAGGGATGGGGAGTACAGGGTCATCTGCTGCCTCGAGTGCCCGCTCCTCATCAGAGTCATCGTCCCCGGGGTACAGACGGAAAATGCACGCATGTCTATCAAAAACGACATCAGAAGAGGGCGGTGTGGGTGTCCCGATGGGATCGCGCGTAATAAGCGTCACCTGCTGGGCAATCTCCTCCAGCGTCATCTCCCTAAGCGTGCCCGTGCGCACAGGCTCCACCCCGAGTCCTGCGTGGCAGTCGAGCATGCCCTCGTCCAGCTGGCATGGCAGTACATAACCGCATCCTGCCCGTCGATACTCTGTCAACCGCACATTTGCGGTGATCTCAACGAGTTGCATGACCTTCTCGAAGGCCAACTAGTTATACTTCTTCGTGTGGAGGCCATCGTGGACTGTCCAGTTCTTATCCGCTGGAGAGGCGCAGGACCACATGTGCATCACACAAAGAGCACACCGTTGCAACTCAGGAGTGCCAACCCCATACTGGGACCACCAAGACACGCACTCGATCGTCTCTGTGTCACCGCTACACATGCGCCCACTAGCACGCCCCTCTGCCCCGCCCCAATCGCCAAACCTGCCTTGCTGCATGTGGAAGTCTTCAAACTGCCGACATATAACTATGTAACCATCTAACTCGAAACCCTTTTGCAACAGAATATACCTCTTGGTTTGCCTCACATGCCAAGCATGATAACCCTCCACCTCACCTGAAAAGTACTGAACATGTTGCCTACGGGGGTTCTGTAAGAGCCCAGTGCAGTGAGCCGGCTCAAGCATATGCTATGTGCGGGCCTGCACACGCCTGATGATCCGGTCTGCGAAGGACAGGCCCAAAGGAGCGCATGAGTCCTTCACACGATGGACAAGATCCTGTGTCCACTCGGTTATTAGCGACATAAACTGCCCTCCACAATCCATCCGCCTAAGCAACTGCATGAAGGGTTCCATGATATGGACAATGGTGGCCACCCTCTGCTACCAAGGATCCCATCTGATATGTCGGTGCACCCAACGCGCCATGATGCACACATTGGCGGACCACAGGATGGAAGCAAAAGCCCGCAAGTCGTCCCTTCGCATCATGCCCTGCAAAGTGTCCTGCAGAGCCAACAGGCTCTCCAACATGGAGTAAATTGACGGAAACCACGTCTCACAGGAAAGAATAAGCCCCTTGTCGGGACTGCGTTTCCTAAAAAAATTAAGGGCGGCCTGGTGGGTTTTGAAAAACACCACCAACACACGAGCGCGCGTGATCGTGTCCATAAACGCGTCGTAACTCGTCCTTATGTCTAACAACAATTTGTTGCAGACATGAACGGAGCACGGGAGCCAAGTGATCCTCCTTAGTGCAAGAGGCACGGTCAGTGAGGTCATTGCCCTTGCAGCCCCCACGTACGCTGAAGCGGAGTCAGTGCATATTGCATTGACCCGCTGTGGCCCACCGAACCTGAACTCGTGGAAGATGGTAACCCATCTCCGAAGGACGTGGTCTACATCGTCCGTCTCCCCCTCTCGATTGATCGTCATATACATGACGACCCCTCGCGAGCCTGTGGTAAGAAAATTAACGATTGGTCTCCCGTCTTATGATTTCCTTCCGTCCGAGAGGATGGTGGCACCAGTCATCCATAATGGTTACCTCAACTCCTTCAATTCCTCTGCCAACTCCGCACAATGGATCTCCACCGGCTGCATGCTCGCAATCTCGTTGTGGCTGGGGAGCAGAGAGCGCGGCGAACTGCCAGGATGCTAAAGAAGCACATGTTGGTATGCCTTCCATGCTTGATTGCGAAAGGCATTGAAGGAGACCCCGCTGGAATAAAGCCAGCGAAGGAACGCCTTCTTATGGCGAGCAACCCACTCGCCACCGTAGGCCTCAGTCACCTTCTGCGGGCAAGGCCTCTTTCCAACTTGGGTGGCAGTCGGATCAACTCCTCCTTCCTTCCTCTTTGAAGGACCCTCCTACCTCAGACCCTCCGTTGCAGGCACTTGTCCCTTGCCTGCTCGCCGCAGCCATTCCAACATCCTTTCCCCAATGGCTAAACGAAACTCTGGCACGTCCTGGTGTTCCGAGAATCCCTCCTCATCCGGGCCACGTGCCTTGTGATCGATGTGGATGATGTCCTCCTCCATGTCACCCCCTCCACCCCCCAATGAGCGATCGGACGCACCCTGCCCACCATCTCCCCCGCCCCCTCCCTCTACCAGATGCTGCCTCGCCTCTCCACCGCTTGCACCACGCCCCCGGGGCACATCGAGTCCATGCTCCGCTGCGTACCTGCCCACCCTCTTCATCTGGCCGGACTCGAACTTTTCTGGACTCCGTCTTGCGATCTCGTACAATGTCTCGTCGATGCCGTCCTTGCAGTAGTTTATTTGGACGAAGTGAATCGTGGCTTGGTACTGAGTCCCCTGGAATACTTTGTTGCAAAACGTGCAATGCAGCATAATCACCCCTTGTTATCGACCTTCTGGCCGACGACAAGGTACCGATACACAGGGGAGCGACCTTTGAACGTCTCCTGCACATGGTCTAGAGCGGGCTCATGCGGCGCCGCCGTGCCCTCCCCATGACAACCGCCCTCAACTCCGCTCCGAAGTGGCGAGGCCTCGCAACCCCATACCCCGACCCTACCCCTGTCTCTGTCCCACTTCACAGACCCGCCCAAACACCGCCACGTACAGTGAAACGCCCGCCGAACAAACTCGTTCAATGGCGTTCAACATCATTCTATCACGTTGAAACGCATTGAATCGCGTTTAACTCCGTTGAATTAAAAATTCAATGGAGTTTGTCGGTGCCGCGCGTGTGAATCTGCCGCCGTCGTCGACCCCGCTCCTTTGCTGCTCCCGCTCCGCTCTCCTCCAGCCGCCACTTCCGCTGCTCTCTTTCTCTCTCTCTCTCTCTCTCTCTCTCTCTCTCTCTCTCTCTCTCTCTCTCTCTCTCTCTCTC
>BFEA01000460.1:1155642-1165736 GCA_003427395.1 Chara braunii | reverse complement strand
CTTTCTCTCTCTCTCTCTCCTCTCTCTCCGCTCTCTCTCTCTCTCTCTCTCACACACACACACACACACACGCACACACACACACACACACACACAATCAATCAATCAATCAATCAATCAATCAATCAATCAATCAATCAATCAATCAAATCACTCAAATCAATCAATCAACCAAACCAATCAAGATTGGTTTGATTGATTCGTTTGGTTGATTGATTGATGTGATTGATTTGATTGATTGATTGATTGATTGATTGGCTCTCTCTTTCTCTCTCTCTCTCTCTCTCTCTCTCACACACACACACACACACACACACACACACACACACACACACACACGCACACATCAACCCCAGTCTGACCCATTTTTTTCCTTATTGTTTCCAATTTTTGCATATTTTTTTATTTTTAACACCCAATTTCTCGACACAAACCTGAAAAACATTGCTAAAAAAATACAGGACAACTCAGCGACCACGTCCCTCATGAAAAAAAATGACAAAAAAAAATTCCTTCTTTTCTTTTTATTTTATTTTTTAATAATTTGTTTAAATCAATTTCTATTTTTTATTTTTTAGAGGTCAGATTTCAAAATACAAAATATAGGATTGTAGGGCTTTGTAATACCTTCAACCCTTTATTTTTTATTTTGTTTTTTATGCATTTTTAGGGGTGTAAAAAAAAATATTTAAAAAACAGGCCGCGGACAAGGCCTCATTGGCCGCGCCCGCGACCGACTTTTTCGGCTGCAGATTTCCCGCGGCCTAGGCCTTAAGTGTCACGCAGGCGAACACCTAAAAAAAGGCAGAAGGCAACAAATATTACGACTTAGGCAATTTCAGAAACCGACGCCCAAGACCTCAGACTAAGACGTTTTGACGCAAACACTGACAAAGAATATTATCCCCCAACAAAGACAACCAGAACGAGACAAAACCTGCGACTCAGCCAAACTAAGAGTGTGACCAGACCACAAGAGACAAGATATATACAAGGACCTTACCATTCTTAAAGAGAGACATCCCAAACTCAAAACACGACCCCTAACCAATGAGGGAGTCTTGCGTAGGGCAGGAGGAAACCGATGAGGTAAACCCATAGTGTAGAGCAAGGCTCCCATCCACCCTACTTCATAGGAGCCACTGAGAGGGCCACATACACAAAGGAAGCGTAGCGGCAAACTACCCAGAGGACGAGGTCTGCGCAGTTACACAAGAGGAGAGGGAGGAGCAATCTGAAGATGGCGTGTCTTGTCGATCTGCAATGACAGATTCCGTTTGCATGCCAAATGACCCAGGCACTCTCCCAGCTATACCACTGATTTAAAGTTGGCCCTTGCTTGTCAGAACAAAGCTCGACAATTGACATCTCTAAGCGAGTGAAACGAGCTAGGCCAATGTGTTTTGAGATTCTTGGCTCGAAGTGCCCATATGCTATGATAGCCCTTGTGATCACCTCCTACCCATATATACAAACGACAGAGGTGGCACAATCGGTGAGAAGGCCACCCAAAAGGACGGCCTGCTGCCATTGCCCTTGCACAAGGAAGGAACCTGGGAAGCCCACCCCTCACGGTACCATTGACAGAAGCAGGGTGGAGGGAGTAGTCAAGCCACGAGTGAGGTAGGTATTTGTATGTACCCCACACTCTTTATAATCATTGTTTATGTAAGTCATTTATTTTTGGACTTGCAACAAAGTTGCCTTGATTGTTGCCTCTCTTATGATTCACGAATGGATTGTTTTATTTTTCTCTGTTTTTTTATGCTTAACCTCCAATCCTTTTCTTCGAACTTCCTTTTTAAGCACTGATTCAAGAAAAGAGTACAACCTTGTACTACAAAACTTCGTACTAGCTATACATCCTTCTTGTATGTATGTAGGATACGTTGCCATTACTATTGGTTTTTGTTTATGTGTATCTGGAATTCCATTGTGAGTCGCTAACCATTGAAGAGAGCAGGTTGGACAGTGTGAAATTTCAATTGAAGTAGTGTAGGACCTCGATGTCCATATTCGTTTGTGGGAGTATGGAGCGGTAGATGACTTCTGTTGTGACCTGATGCATCCACCTATCATTAAGTTGTGAGTTTTGTGCCGACCACTGCAACAAGGAGGGGTTGAATGCGAGAGACAACGATCGACATTCGAAAGGAACGATCGATACTTATACGAAGCGGAGCGCGTGTGGTCCCTAGGAACACTATTGGGGCGAAAACCTTGATACGGATATCTGCTTCGTGTTTCAAATGTCGAACAATGTCCGATTGTTGGTGGAATTTCGTTTGAATGATCTGACTTTATGAGATTGGGTTACTTGTCAGTGTCTATTTAGACCATACCTACGACCCAGACGCTAAAACGTTTTTCTTACCTAAGTCCGAACGTTGGCGGCTTGCGGGAGTGACAGTGCCGGTTGGATGTATGAGCGACCGATTTTCCCTATTTGGTGAGGCTGCGGGGAAGTTCGACCGTCAAAATACTAAATTTGAGTGTCATTCTATAACATCCACGCGATTCATAGCCTAAACAGTTAAAAGGGGTGGCCGTGTTACCTGCTCGACCTTATTGTAGAGACCATAAGTTATCAATTTAATATTTTTTTTAAGTTACTCTAAGACTGTTTTCGTCGGGGTTTGAACTTGCGCCTGGGCGGTAAAAGGTGAGCGTGTTACCCTATCAGGCCAGCCACACTCTCAATTTTGGGGGACCGACAGCTGGCGTGATAAGCGGCAGGGGAGGACTGAGCCCACTATGCCGAAGAAAGGGAACTTACCGAGAGAGCAACTCTTCAAATAGAAGGGTTGCTCATCTAACTCATGTGAGAGGAGTTAGCCCTGTAGGTAAACACATCAAACTCTTGCGCTATAGACACATGGATCGAGTCCAAAGGTGCCCTACTGGTGCTAGCTCCTTCTTATGGAGCGACCTGTAGGGCTAAGCTGGTTTCGCGCAATTGATCTCGACCGCGAGATCGTCGAGATCGTGCGGTCAAAATCAGCCACGCCAATATCAGCATGGCCCTGCGCAAGGATGAGAAGACAGTCGAAACTTCTTTTTAATTTTTGAAGTTCAATTCCAGGAGGAATCGAACTTAGGTTTGCGTTTCAATAGTTGGCGGGATGCGCTACGATGGAACGTGTTGTTGACTCTTACCAACGAAAAACAGAAGGGGAGAACAAAGGGCAACACGAATATCCTTAGTCATAGGATTGTCCAGATCGCGTGTGCGGGAAGAAAAGGAGTGGAGGAAAGCAGAGGGGGAGGAGGAAAGCAGAGGGAGGAAAACAGGAGAGTTGGGAGGAGGAGGGCCTACTCCTCCTGACCTGCCAGACGCCTCCCCATTTTCAAGGGGGGGGGGAGGGGGAGAAAAGAAAAAGAAAAAGAAGGAGGAAGAAAAAAAAAGATCAAGATATTGAGAAAATTTGTATTTTTCAATATGCGCCAATATTGTTTTGACGGCTGACAAAAGTTTTGTTGGCCTTGAGAATGTTTTCGTGGGTAGCTGGGTACCTATCCCACGTGCATGAACCCTTTGAGAGTTTTTTCTCTAATAAAGTTTTAACTAAAAACTGTCAAAATTGGGGTACTTTTAGCACCCCCATTGGCCCCTCGGGATTTGAATCTTGAGTTTCACCAGTTACACCCCCCCCCCCCCCCCCCCCCCCCCCCCAAAAAAAAACAAACGAAACCAACCAGGTAACAGCAGCTCGTGGGACCAGCCTTTTCAGCTTCTGAGTTGAGGCTGATGGGACCAGACCTCCGTTGCGTCCTCCTGGTGCTAATATTACCAGCCACATGATCTTCGATCTAGGTTGTGCGCATGAGGTAAATGGAAATTGTGGGGGTCTAAAGAGAGAGGATTTGGTTCCACACAGTGGTGTGCGCAGCAGCGAACATTTTTTTTTTTTTGTGCATGAGTTGTCAACAAGAGGAACCTTTGGCACCACTTTTGCGGGCCAGTTGGGACATGTATGGAAGCGGCGTAGTGCAGCTTGGGAGCATGAGGCGCTGGTAGTTTCAATAATTGGAACCCTTTTTTTTTTTTGCCACACAGAGTGCACAATTTTGATAACTGTAGCCATCCGATGCTGTGGGCAGAAGTGTGGGACCACTTAGGAATGCCTGGGTGAGGTTGGGACCAACACAGGACACGTGTCACCACGACAACGATTTACGATGCTTGCAATTTGGACTTTTTACGCGGTCATTATTTCTTTTGAAGTGTGCGACGCAAGCGGTTTTCATGGTTGACAACCTTGAGATCGTTCGTTGTAATGGTCAGTAGCGTGGGACCATCAGGGGCCACCTTGGAGTATTTGAAACCAACACGAAACACTTGTCGCACCGGCAACGACTTATTACAACGCTTGCGATTTTGGTTTTTGACGCGATTTTTTTTTTTTTGAAGTGTACGACGCTAGAGGTTTTCGAATATGAGATCATTTTGTGTGGCGGTTTGTAGCACGAGACTATGCGGGACCACCTGGAACCAGTTCGCACTAACATGGGACCGGTGATTTTTTGTTTTTCTTTTTTGACATATGCGGCTCGTCATCTTCACACTAGAGACTACCGAGTGTCAGACGTGTGCATTATAAAGGGATTAGGACTAGTAATTGGTGTGGGACTTACCTTGGGACTGCAGTTTTCTTCGGTGGTGCATATATATTTTTTTCTTGGTCAGTTATCGACTCAGTTCCCCCTTCAGCGGCGCCTATATATTTTTTTCTTGGTCAGTTTTCGAGGCAGGGAGTGTTCGGCACCACTTCATTCAAGGTCAGTTATCGACTCAGTTCCCCCTTCACACTTGTGTGAGCCCACACTTTGTTTAACCTTGTTTTTCATTGCATATTCAAATGAAAAAGGTAGGGTGTGGTCATGCATGTAAAGAGTGGGAATCCGACGAGAGTATGGATTGCAGGATTATTGGACTTGTTGGCTGATTTTGAGTGCGTAGCTAGGTAGAAGGATGCTGGCAAAGGAGATTGATTGTGCTTACTTAGGACTGGTCAAAAAGATTGTCATGTTTCTACCTCTCAGACTCTCACCTGTCTGCTTGTCAAAAAGACTTTTCTTTTGAGAATGATTAATTCAATGGGCTCCGTAAAATGAATTTTCTTCAAATAAAGAAGACAAAATAAAACGCATTTATTTTTTTTCCCAAGATGACATTTTCTATCCTGAACGACCTTATTTGTCTATAGATGTCCAAAGTATTCTCATCCTCTAACTTTTTTTCGTCTAGGTTACCTTGGGCAAGGGGCGATAGGAAGAACTAAAGTTTACTCGTGGTCGGTACGTTCTCTCTTTCTAGGAAGTTTCTGGGGCAGGGGTTCGTTGCTTTGGAAGATGACCATGTTATTGACCCAGATTGAATCGTTTCTACCGGGGTGTACTTCACCGGTTCTGTGGAGACGGCCCAATTTCTAAGATCTGAGTCTTGTGCTTGAGCGAGAAGGAGGAGTACCCTAGACCACTTCCTAGAGGGATGGGTGCGCGATTGTTAAGGCGAGGTTTTAACCTTCCCCTAATCTCGCACAAAAGGGATTTGGCCTAGAAACTTTCAAGTGATTGGTTGAGGTGTTGCCGACAGATGGGAGACTGGCGCCTAAAAAGCCCCGACCTGTTAGAGACTAGCATTCAAGCGGGACGCATGTGGGCACGACCAATGTGGGAGGTTTGTTCCATAAGAAGTGTGAACCGAGGGTGGGTAAATCAAGTGGTGACTCTCTTTGTGCGATGACAACGACTTTAACAATGCTTCGGGTGTCTTTTCCATTCGAGGAATTGAAAGAGTAATTACTGACTAGTGTCAACAGGCCTACCCACACATAGGGCATCGGGTTTCCGAGGTTGCATGTTTGCGGGCAACCCTCCCTTATAAAAAATAACACTTAGATCTCTTCGATAACACAAGGGTGGAAGGGAATGATTTTGGCAGACCATCTCATCAAGTCGAGAACTCAATCCTAATCGACTCTCATCTTAGCATGTTGTTCTCTCAAACGCGATATGCGCCGATCTTGTATTGGCTGTGCATGAATGTTTTGATTTTTCTATCGATTGTTTGTTTTTTCGCAGCAACAATTTTTTTATTATAATTTGGAACGTGCGATAGTTATGAAGACTACTTTTTGCGTATATATATTATCCTATAGATTTGGATCTTGATCATGATAAGTCTCTTTTTGAATTTTATGTAACAGGTTCTAGGATGGGTTTGACGCTTGATTGTGACCGTCCTAGTCGACCGACGTATTCTTTGAACTAAGGAGATCAGTGCCCTAAGGAGCGAGTGGCATTCAGGTTCAGAGGGCGCTTTGACCAAGCATACGTACACTGCAACTAATGAACAAACACCCTCAGTTGATTTACCTTTGTGACTGCACGAAAAAACTTTCATATATGGGTCAGTAGCTCGGTAGGGATACGCCCTAAGGAAGGGGACAACCCCTTAGGGAAGGAAAGTTGTGCCTTGAGGAAACCTACCTCGTCGTAGGGGACCGTGAGAAGTTCGATTGGCACCGGGCTAGAGCAGTGAGGTGACAACATGACCACTTTCGTCTTGGCGGTTTGCAGGATTATTTCTGCGTCGTCCTCAAGTTGTCTCTTATTTTGTTTTGTTTAACTTTTGCGTGACATGGTCGGGAGAGCTTTCGTCTTTCATGAGAAAATGCGAGAGCCGATGCGCTCGACAACACAAACAGGTCTCATCATGTGCTCATGGAAGAGACCGTCGAAGTGTTTAGATCGACGAAGGCACTCCCCCATCGAGGCTGCAAAAGGCATCAACTTCCAGGCTAAGGAATACTACCGATCCTATGGGGCTTTATACTAGGGGAAAAGGGAGAGTTTTCGCCTTTTGTGAGACAAGGTGAGAGGCGATGCGCTCGACAACGCAGATAGGTCTCATCATCTGCTCATGGAGGAGACCGTCGAAGTGTTTAGATCGACGAAGGCGCTCCCCCATCGAGGCTGCAGAAGGCATAAACTTCCAGGCTAAGGAGTAATACCGGTCCTGAGGGGCCTTATACTAGGGAAAAAGGCAACCATAAGAGTTTACTTGGTGTTCAAGGTTATCCACTCCTCTGAATCTATCTTCAAAGCATAGAGCGTGGACCCAGTTTACCATGAAGCTGTTCTGGTACGTCCTTTTAATGCCGACAAACATTTGTCACCATATCCCACATGTCCGCCACTATCTAGACCCCCGCATCCAACAAATGCTTGCCAAAGGCCCTAGCGACAACCTATCATGGGAACGAGAAGTCACCTGGGTGGCACATGTATTCATTGCCAAACAAATGTTACTGCAACATTTATTTCATAGAGCGATACGAAAAAGCATAACAATAGTCATCGTTCGTGTGTAAGGACAGCGGACCACAATGAGCCCACAGAGCAACTGCGTTTGAGTGAGTGTTAGCTCAACATCCGTCGGGTCAATCTGCATAGCCTCTTGCAAAATTGCTAGGAGAATAATCTTATAGGGTTCGCCATCGCGCTCAAGGAGGAGCCAAATGTGGTTGCGGAGGTGTAGTGTCAACAACTGCCTGTGCAGTTCTATCAAGACCAGCCCCCCTGCGTCCTCAAGTTGAATCAATTTCTGCCACGCTACTCTGTAGACGAGCCTTGACGCATGAGGTTCGTTCTTCTAAAAGAATGGCTTCAACGCGATTTGAATTGTTGTGGGGCCCTCAGATCCAGCAACGAGATAACTCTAGTACACCATTATCTTGAGGAAATACATTTATTTGGTGGAGGAACTCGAGATGTGTACCATTTTTCAATGCATAGGGAAGAAGAATGTACGGGTACTTTGACTGGTTTCCTGCCAACTGAACCTTTCATTCCATTAAAGAGCATTGCATACACCATGTCTGGCAAGGGGGTGAATGACTTGCGCCAGTTCATTCGTGCCCCTACATATCAGTTGGAGGGGTGCACCTGTTGCCTAAGTGCCTCGACACTAGGCGGTGTTAGTGTCGTAATTGGCCCAGTGTCATTAGCAAACGTGGTAGATTTGAGTTGTTCGTCATAAGAAAGGGGAAAGTTGTGAATCTTCGGGTGTTCCCTCAGCATTTCATGCACATGCTCAACATATGAAATGCAAAGAGCGGAGGAGGGGAGGCACCGTTGTGGAATATACCTGGTAACATGGGTGACCACTAAGAGGAAGTCGTTGCCTCAATCGTTGCAAGCAGATTTCGAACGTTGGGCGAAGGTCAGACTTAAGCCGTGGTCGTGCAAATCCTTTGCCAAGAAGGAACGACGGACAAGGCCAAATGCCTTCTCAAAGCGCACATGTGGCCAACGGGTAGGCATCAGTCGCCGCATGCAAGACCTGCTTGGCCAAGAGGACGCTGGTGAGGGTGCGTCTGCGAGGGACAAAGCCCGCCTGAGAAGAGTTGAGTGATAAGGGGAAGGCAGGACACTTATCTGTTTGGCAAAACTTAGCAAATAGTTTGTAGAGGTTGATAATATAGATATCGGTTGCTCATTATGTACCTTAGGTAGGTCCCCTTTCTATGGTGGTTATTATCAATGCCACAACCACGGGGTTCTCCCCTTTGAACAACTTGGAGAAGCTTTCCAACATGTAGGGCATAAGCTTCATCCGCCAACGAGCGAAGATGCTCCATTAACATGCGTTCCAGGTCGGTCACCTTACCACATGGAATCTGGGACAAAGTCATTCTCACGTCCTCCTAGGAGATGTTTGACTTTTGTGATGCCACTAGCTCGGGGAGGATGACTTGCTCACACTTCCACCATACGGATTCCACGACCTATCGCGTATGTCCGGCACGGTCCAAGTAGACTCCTATCTGTAGAGGTCATAGTAGAAATTGTGGGTTTATTGCAGAATCTCAGGAGTGGATTCAGTCGAGGCCAAGGTCGGGGTATTGTGGGGGGAATTTGTGGTTGATGCTTTGTTTCTCAAGTCGTAAATGGAGAACTTCCTCATCATCCACTTCACAACTGTTACTGCAGCAGGCCTCTATCTGTCTTGGCCTACATCCAGAGCCTATCAGGCTATTTTTCTGTCTGGCCTAAGGGACCAGGTCGTGGCCTGACCCCACAAGCCGTATGTTATTTTTGTCCAATCCAATCCGGTACCATCGTCGGTTCTAGTCCAGTCAGTCCGGTGGGGGTATACCCCAGCTACAGTCTGTTTGTGCCTTATTCTTCATTCTGCACACTTTGGAGTACGTGCGTAATGAGTCACAAGTGGTTAATGACTTCCTGAAATTTCAGAATGAAATATTATAAAGTTTGTGAGCAGAGGTTTGAAATCGCTGAAATGGTCTGAAGACACTTCATGTACTTTCTAAAGTTTCATGTGGTTTGGTGGTATTTTTTTTTTTTTTTTTTTGGCTCAACGTTTTTGTGTGACACCTCATATCATTTCAAGAGTTTTAGCTAGGAAGACCTTAAAATCTTTGAAATGACTTGAAATGGCTGAAGCTTTTGAAAGCGGTTTCAGATCCCCCCATCCACATGATTGGACGGGATGGGTTGAAACCGCTTTCAGAAGCATCAACCACTTCAAATAATTTCATAACTTTCAAGTGGGGGGACTGAAACCTCTGGAATGACCTGAAGTGACTCATGCTTTTATGGCACTTTCAGGCTCCCTCATTCAACTGGTTGGATGAGGGCATTGAAACCTCTGAAATGACCTGAACTGGTTGAAGCTTCTGAAAGCGGTTTCACACCCCCCCATCCAAATGGTTGGATAAGGGCATCTGAAACCGCTTTCAGATAGTCAACCACTTTATGTCACTTCATGAGTTTGAGGTGGGGAGACACGAAACCAGGGTTGTCGACCCCCGGACCCGGGGCCCCGGCGGGGGTCCCAGGGGTCGAGGGTCGGCACCCCCGGCCCTGGCTTTCCAAAAAAAAAAAAAAAAAAAAAAAAAAAAAAAAAAATCGAAAAAAAAATACTGGGGGGTGCGCACCGCCGCCTGGCAGCCCCTGGCGATTTATCGATTTTCGAGAAACAGGGGGTCCTGCCCCCCCGCCCCGGGGTGGCGGTCACCAGTGCCGGGGGTCGGGTGTCGGGGGGGTGGGGGTCGCCCTGGGTCGAG
>BFEA01000460.1:1128353-1141333 GCA_003427395.1 Chara braunii | reverse complement strand
AAAAAAAAAAAAAAAAAAAAATCAAAAAAAAAAAATCAAAAAAACAAATTCAAAAAAATATGAAAAAAAGATATGTTATGGAGAAAAATAAATTAAACAAGATTTGCTTGAGCAATACGTCCGAATTCCTTACCAAATTTGAAAAAAAAAAAAAATACACAGAACAAATACTAATAATAAAAATAAATAAAAGTAAAAAGAGAATTATATTTAGTGAGTGCGCGAGAATGTTTTCGACACCGCCATCTTGGGCGATTTTTCATTTTTTTTGGCATAGCTAAATGCCCTGAAAATTTACAGATGTGTACTTCACATAATACAAAACCCACCAAAAAAGTTTCAAAAAATAATAAAATTGTTTAGACCCCGAATTAAAGTGAAAACAAAAAGTAAAAAGTGAAAAAAAACGTGGGCGAGCACGTTTTGACACCGCCATCTTTGGCAATTTTTAATTCTTATTTGGCTAAGCCAAATGACTTGAAAATTTATAGGCATGTACCTCACGTTATAGAGAACTCGTTAAAAAAAATCAGAAAAAAAAATATAGTTTTAGGCCCCGAAATAATTTTTGGCGGGGGCCGAACGCCATCGGGTTCGGACCCCGTAGGGAACCCTGAAGGCCTGAACGTACGGAGGTCCGTCCGGGGGCCTCCGTACGTACGGGCTGGTAACCCTGCTTTTTAGCACATTTTGACCCCTTGGGGGTAGCGAAGTGCTGGTTAAATTTTCCCATTCTACTTAGTCATTCTTCTTGACGGTACACTTTGACCTCGTGGAGGTAACGAAATGTTGCCGAGCTCTTAGGGGTAGCGAAGTGCTGGTCACAGTTTCCCATTCTACTTAGTCATTCTTCTTGACGGTACACTTTGACCTCATGCAGGTAACGAAATGTTGCCGATTTTTTTTTGAAAATTCCAAACTTTGTCTTCTTTTCATTCTCCTCCACTTTCTCGTTTCTTTATTTCTTTATTTATTTTTTTGAAAATTATAAATTGTGGCATTTTTTTAAACTTAGTGTGCTTCTCTTGGTATCTCTTTCCTCTTGGCATATTTTTGATCCCATGGGGGGGCATCACCAACTCATCTCTTTCCCCACCTCTTTCTCCACCTCCCACCATGTCTACCCCCATACGTCCACCGCCCACGGACGGGACTACACTTGAGGAGATCGTCACGGCGCCCTCCACCTCTTAGGCACCCACCCACCCGATGGTCCAGGGTCAGACCTTTATGGACCCCATGAACTTTTGAGTTGTTCTTGTGTCCCTCCTTGCACCTTTGGAAGCGCGACTCGATGTGCTTGCACCCTTGGAAGCGCAAGTCAATGCGCTCGCTCTTGAAATTCACCGCATCAAGAGCTCTTCTTGGTGCTTTCCCCAGGCTTTGGCCACTACCATAGGTGTTGCTGCCCAGATACGGTATCTGGCTAAGCAGTTTATCTACTCATCCCGGTATAGCTTATCAACTTCCCGCTTCGGTCCCCTCACTACGGCCCGGAGCCGTCCCTCCCCCCCTCATCTCCTCACTCCCACCTCACGGTTCCCTACAGTTCGTTACTCCTCCCGCTAGGGTACCCTCTCCGTCTCCTCCACCTCCGATCCCGCAGACCTAGCGAGTGGCTACCTTATAGGCCACCGTGGTGCAGCTCCAGGTGGAGATTCTCACCCTGAGAAAGCCCCACCCTTCACATCCTTCTCACCCTTCTTCTTCTTATACCGCCTCTCCCACTTCTGCCTTGCAGGCTCGTTTCCCTCGACCTGCTCCTCCCCCTCTACCTTTCTTCCTCGCCACTCCGCCACAGATGGCTGAGACCGTGACCTCTACCTCTACTGGACCTTCCACTAGCAGCCCCGACCTACAGCCTTCCATCACTTCCACCCCTGCACCGGCCGCGACATTTGTCCCCGCAGTGCAAGCCAATCAACCTCTCTCCCCTCATGGTCAGCAAAACGGTCCCCCCCTTGTGCGTCTGTCGAATATACTCGACTACGATGGTACACTTCGTGTGTGTCGCATTGGTTGCAGGCTGCCACACGTACGATAACACTCACAACCACTAGTCAGGACTTGTGGTGCTCTATGCTCGCAAGTAGATTGTGAGGCAGCGTGTTCTCTGCATGGAAGAACTACTATACCTATCGTACTCGCACAAAGTTCACCGCGTTCCTTCATCACCGCTATGGCACTCTACACGACGCGGCCGACACCTTAGATTGGGTCACCCAGAGGCAGTGGCATGGGTCCTCCACACCAGCAGACCTCGAGCGTCACATTCGGGTGTTTCAAGACGCCCGCCTCATTTGCAATGAGGCACTGCTACCTAAGGTCCTTCTGACCAACAGGTTCCTCGTCAGTCTTCCGAGTAACTACCGCATCGAGCTTTGGCGACAGACGTTCGCCTCCACAGAGAAGGCCTACAAGGTTGCTTGCTAGTACGAGAAGATGCGGAGTCACTTCTCTGACACCCCATCTTCTTCACGATCCGCCGCCGTCACCCAGTCACGTGGCACTACTCACGGTCGATGCTCTTTTACCGGCCGCTTTTGCCGCTTTTGCCGACCAGCTTGGCCTGAAGCGCAATTTTCTTGGCGCTACAATTCTATCGAGTATGGCGAGGATGCCTCAGATGAGTTTGTCCCCACCTTTGGGAATGGCCCCGAAAACCTCGAGCTTCGAGACGTCATCCAGTACAACTTGGATCACGACACCATCTCGGTGGCCGACTGTTTGTAGATGGCGATGTTCGTCATGGGTCGAATGTGTAGTCGGGTTGCACAAGCGGGCCCGCACGTTCGTAGTCCCTCAGATAGACCTCCCGCAGGGTTTCATCCCTCCTCACGGAGCTCTCCCCTGAGGAGCGCGCCACCCTCGGGGCCCGTCGTGGTTGCCTTCGTTGCTGCCAAGATGGACACATCTTATGACGGTGTCCATACCATGACGCCCTCGATCGACACTATGCTGACATTTCTCGTCTGTACCGATCTCAGTCCCCTCCCGGCCCCATCCGGCCGGTTTCATCCAGCTAGCCACGGTATCATGATAGTGTACCGTCGAGGCATCGCACGTAGCCGGCTTCCCGACCACCGAGTCGCGGTTTGCCCCTTTGGCTACTCTACCAGAGGATCCTCAGGACACGACAAACGCAGTTTCCTCTTCCTCACCGACTATCGAGGTACCGTTTGCCCCAACAGACCGCCACATCTAGTCCTTCCCCTTCAAGACTTTTGACGCGTCGCGCCCTTCGCACAACTCATTATAGCGCTCAGATGGCAACTCACGATGATGTTGTGTCATCTTTCATGGATTTGAACATTCTTTAGACTCGCCAAGAGCTACTCACGAGACACGTGAACATCCTGCGTCGTCTTCTTCATATGTCAGGAAGACGTGACGTTCTACTCAGCAAACGCCATGAATTTTTTTCACTATGATCCACTTTGTTCAGAGGTTGAGCTCATCTCTTTGGAGCTCGATCCCCCTGACCGTTCGTCCATCTTCATGTTTCCCGTCTCTACATCCACCCTTCAGCCTGCGGATACCCCCTCGACATCCCGGGTCCCTACATCGTTCATTGTCGAGTCCACACATATGTCTTGTGTCGATACATACGTTGAGGAACTCACTTAGTTCACGACCGACTTAGAGTCTGCCGTTCACGATCTGATTCGAGAGTACTGCGACGTTTCCCCCTCGTATTTCTCATACAGCGAGATCTCTCCGATGGACGTTGACCATTTTATCCGACTCGTGCCTAACTATCGTGTCCACCGTCAGTCATCCTACCGACTCTCGATTCCAAAGGCAGCGAAACTAAGGCATCAACTTACGGAGCTCCTTCGACTGGGTTTCATTAAACCCACTAAGTCCCATTGGGTTGCACCTGTCCTCTTTGCTCGCAAAGCGGACAGAACTCTTTGCCTTTGCATTGACTACCGTGGCCTTAACCGTTACCCGGTTAAGAACAACTGTCCCATGCCTCGTGCGGATGAGATGTTTGACCATCTGGCAGACAAACGCCTCTTCATGAAGATCGATCTTCGTAGCGATTACCACCAGATCCGGATTGTCGCAAAGGACCAACTGAAGACCTCCTTTCGTGCGCTTTGGCCACTACGAGTTCACGGTGATGCCATCCAACCTTACCAATGCGCCCGCCACTGGCGATGAGCGATATCTTCAGGGACATCCTTAAACAATACGTTCTCATATACCTAGACGACATTTTGGTTTACAGTTGTACCTTAGAAGACCATCTCAGACAACTCCACAATGTCCTACAGTGCTTACGCAAGCATGACTTCTATGTCAAGCTCAGCAAGTGTCGCTTTGCCTAGCGCAAAGTGGAGTTCCTAAAACACCATGTGTCTGATCAGGCTCTCCTCATGGATGAGTGCGAAGATCATTGCTATTGCAGAGTGGCCCGTCCCCACATCCAGCAAGCAGCTTCACAGTTTCCTAGGACTCAATAATTACTATAGTAATTTCATGAAGACCTTTATTTTATTTTATTTATGGTAGCTCCTTCCTCCTCTAAAAGAACCCGCCATGGTTTTGGACCTCTCTGTGAGGACGTCTTTCGTGCCCTCAAGAAGGCGGTGACTTGTTCGCCGGTTCTTCGTCTCCCTTTCATCGTCACCACTTATGCGTCAGATTTTGCAGTAGGAGTTGTACTCTCTCAAGTGTTTCCATGTTCTTCGGATTCACCTTATCCCCATGTTCCTCACTTCCCCCCTTTTCTGCTGACACTGCTTCTCGACTCACGCCTATCCTCCTACCACTTCACTCCATTGACAGTCCTCCCATCACTTACTCCCCGACCATCGTGGAGGATGGGACTTTCAAAGTTCATGTCGGGGATTACCCAATCGCTTTCTACTCCCGTCATGTATTATCTGTTGAGAAAAACTACACTCCCAATGAAAATGAGGTTTTCGCAATAATTTATGCTACCCGACATTGGCGTCATTATCTACACGGAGCGCCCTTCAGCGCCTTCACTGTGCGTAGGCACAACTCAGTTGTCACGATTTTTCTTATGAAGCCCAAACTTTCCCTTCGATAGACATGTTGGTGGCGTGATTTATTTGAGTTCAATTTCACCACTCAACCTATAAAGGGTGAAACGAACCCCACCGCCGATGCCTTGTCCCGCCGTCCTGATCACAATCAGGAGCCCATCCATCTTGCCGCTATCTTTACCACAATTGTTGATCAGTCAGTGATCGACACATATCGCACTCAGTACCGTCATTGTCCGAATTCTCGCGTCATCGAGGCGACACTGCGAAGTGGCAAGACCGTTCCTTCATACTCTCTTAATGAAAAGGGTCTCGTGTACTGGCATGGCAGATCTGGTCAGCTAGAACCACGTATCTGCGTTTTCTCTACCGGACAGCTTTGCGGTCAGGCCGTAGCAGAGTCCCATGGCCAGGCAGTTGCCCGTCATATGGACTTCCGCAAGAAGCTGGCTCGTGTTTGCCGCCTATACGTCTGACCGAAGTCCAAGGACTTCATCAAAGCCTACGTTTAGGAGTGTCCTAACTGCCAGGAGGTGAAGAGTGCAAATCACCTTCCGCATGGGTTACTTCAGCCCCTACCCATACCCAAGGGTCGTTGGCAGTCCATCTAGATGGATTTTGTTGGTCCCCTCCTTCCACCCACTTAGTATGGTCATGATGCTACCGTGGTTGTCGTCGATCAGTTTACGAAACGTGCATGTTTTATCTCGTGCCGCTATCACATTAGTGCTCATGAGATCGTTGACATCATCTTCGACCGAGTCGTGAAAGATCATGGCTTAGGACTGTCACAGCATCATCTCCGACTGTGACCCGCGCTTTACCAACACATTCCAGCGATGCCTACACAAGGTGTACGGATCCCAGCTTCGTTTCTCATCATCTTACCACCCTCAAACGAAGTCAGATTGAGTTCACCAATAAAACTCTTAGTAATCTCCTCCGAAAGTTTATTAGGGATGACCAGTAAAGAGACTTACATTTAGCCCACGTGGAGGTTGCGTATAATCACGTCATTTCGCCAACCACGGGGATGTCGTCATTCTATTGCGACCTCGGCTACCACCCTACCGTACCCGCGGATTTCCTATGCGCTCATACACTTGTTATCCAGCGCTTGACGACTGAATCGCTCACATGACGGCGATTATGAAGCGCACACACGAGAGTCTAGTTGACTCCCAGACTCGCATGGCCTCATGAGTGAACCGATCACAAATGGATCATCCATTCAAAGTCGGTGACGATGTGCTTATCGACGCACGCCACTTGCAGCTCGAAGTAGATACGCTTCAGAAGTTAGGCATCACTTCTTCGGTCCATACCGCATCCTTCAAACCATCGCCTAATATTGTCGCTAGTCCGGTCAGCTTCCGTGAGAAGCTACCTGATTACCTTCGACAGGTCCGCGTACACGATGTTTACCACGTCTATTTTCTGCGTCCTTATCGTAGACTATCTGAGCACTTCGTCGGACGTCTTTATGAGTGCCCTCCACTTTTTATGGTGGACGGTCATGAGGAGTTTGTTGTTTTCGACATCATATCTCGCTGAGTTACCGATGATACCCTTCCACGCATCGAGTACCCTGTGCATTGGAAGTGTTATCCTAATAAGGAGGCTACTTGGGAGCTCGTCCAACAGTTAGAGCATGCACGGATGTTAGTGCGTGCATATGATCGTATTCGTCGTGCTGGGACATCTGCTCCTACTCAGCCGACTGACCCTCTTCCTCCTTCTCCGGATCAGGAGATTGCTGGGGATGAGACTGATCCCTCTAATATCATTCTTCAACGACAGACAGGCGCCTCCGCACATCCAAAGCGCACTCATCGACGCCCTCGACGTCTTCGCGACCAACACTCTGGTCTCCTACTATCTTTCTACTAACTCACACCTTGAGGTACTTCATTATCATCTTCTTCAGGATTTCAACGTTTTGTGGCTTTGCTTCGACATCGATTCAACTCCTACTTCATCGAAGTCATCGACCACTTCGACGACTTCAACTACCTTATCGGTATCAACTACAACTACTTTAGACGTGACTACTTCACGCCACCACCCTACCCCTCGGATGCTCCCCATTACTTCCTTGTTAACCATACAGTCGGTAATTGTTGCAAAATCGCTCCTTATGAGTGTGATTTCCGCACCTCCGTCTACCAGGGCGTCCGTGTGATGGGTCCCGATCTACACCTTTAACTTCCCTACAGGCAGCGCGTGGAAACTAAGCTTCATCCCGGGCAGAGCCCTCATGACTTCCCCACCTTCACAATCTGGCAGGCTCAAGCAGATATCCGCAAAAGCCTTTTCCAGATCCTCCAAATCCCCGGGACTCCTTTGAAGGTTAGCGACTTCCTGCGGACCTTCCTCCTCCTTTTCCTCTTCCTGTGATTTCGGATTTTCATCTATCTTCACTCGCAGGCGAGTCAATAGTTATCTAAGCCCTTTGAGCAGTCTGGGGCTCGCTTGCAACATGGTCTGAAAGGAAACTGACACCATGGTTCCTAGTAATTTGCTAAGGGTGTCGTCGATCTTTGGCATGGTTAGGATCGGGATTTGATACCTAAACTTTTGCTTGGTAGCGGTGACCTTGTCCGTAGGCCATTCTTCCCTAGGTTTCCCGTAAACTTTCTCCGGTTTCCCGATCTCGGGTGCCCCCAACAACCTCCTCCATCACAGTGTCATAGATAATCCTTCTTTCAGTCGTCCCTAGTCGAGTAGTCGCATTTACCCTATCGCGCCCGTTGCTTTATAGGATGAAGTTGATCTGTGGTCCGCGCCCTCAGAGTTGGTCCCAGACGATATCGGTCACCGGTTCGGCTTCTACCGCGACTATCTCTAACCCATTGAGGATGATAACGGCGCGCCGCATCCCTCCCGTCGAGTTCTAGTTCACTCGTTCTTCTTAAGGTCTGAATCTCTCCCCCTTTAACGACCTAGTACATCTCTTTTTTATAATGTCATGGTCGAGCCTTAGGCAAGCTCGCACAAAATGTCCAACCGTGGTGCAATACCTGCAATGCTCATTAGCGGGATTTCTCCGACTGAACCCTCGGTTGGCCACCCCTGCCGGGACTACGACTTCTTGGGGAGGGAGGGGGTTTGGGATACTTGCGCCTGCATAATCACCAGCGCGTTCTTCACCCTTTCTATCTTATTATCAACTCCGTGTATGCGCTCATGTAGGCTTTCGATCCCCTTCTTACCTTGCCGCCTGTCTTGCCGGTGAGATCTATGATCTCTCCTTCCTTAAGCAAAGCCAGCGTCTTGGTCACTACCGTTTTCTCGGCCAGGTCCGTAACTGTACTGAAGTCAACATCCCTGGTGTTTACAAATTTGCTCGTTTGTTGGAAAGCCGACAGAATCTTGTCTTTATCGAACTCGGAGAACTGCTCGAGGAAACTCTCTCAGGAAGTCTTTGTACGTTGCAAAGTTCTTCCTTTGCACTGCCGCTAATTCAGCTTTTGTTGCCATCTTCTCAGCCACCAGGTACTTCCTCATCATTACATCTCGGGTCTCCTTCTAAGATCGGCTTGCGGCCACGATGACCATTATGTCTCGTCCTAGGCTCAACGACACATGCTGTCCTAGGTGGTCCATCTTCTCCTCTTCACTCCATTTTAGCAACGCGGCCAGGTTCTCGTAATCTATTAGGATTTCCGTAATGTTTGCCCTATCAAACGTAAACTTCTTCTTAGCGTCCGCAAGGTAGCCTTGGTTTTTGTTTAGTGCTTGTGCGAGGGACGACACTATCTTCCTGAGGCCGCCCTCGGAGCTGCTGGTCTCGCTTGCCGTACTGGTTTCCTTCCCTTCCTTGCCGGTCGTCCTTCCTTCCCTAGTTTTTGCAGTCCCCTCTGGGTCAAACCACCCCAACACCCTTTCCCTAAGGCTCTAGAGCCCCTCGCACCCTCGCAATACCGTTGGTGCCGCCGGCAGGCGGTTAGCCCTGTTGTCTGGTTGGTGGGTTTGTAGCCTTCTCTGCTTCCATCCCAGGGGAGTTATCTCTCTCCTTTCTTTTCTTGCTACGTGTTCCTCCGCGGTCACTACCCTTACCCCCTTGCCCAATGCCGCCTCGGTTGGCCTTCCGTTCATCCCGCGGTTCTTCCTGTGGGAGGTCTTCCTCGTTTTCAATCATCATCTCCTCGATCAATCGTGCCTTGTACTCTGCGGTTCTCTTCTCTATTTCTGCTAGTTTGCGCCTTGCGCCTGTGATTCTCAACTTCTTAGATACAACTCTATCTGAATTCCAGGGGCTCGACCTGTCCTTATTTCTACCCTCCCTGGTCTCCTGGGTCCCTTGCTTGCTTCCCTCGGCTTTTCTCGAGCTTTCTCCCGAGGAGATCTCTTTTTGTTCTCCTTGGTACCATCCGGATTTATCGATTCTCTGTCCTTTTGACCCTCCTCGCTTTGCACGGCGCTGCCTCCTAAGTCTGGTCCTCCCTCGCTTCTACGATTGTCTGTCTCATCGTCCATTGCCATTTTGCCTAGATCTGCATAAACCAAAGGATTCCCCGGGACACAGGCAGCTCGAGTCATTTAGGTTCCATAGGCTCTAGTCCCTTCGATTTATCTTATTCAGAGAGTAGCCCCCTCCCCATTTCCATCCTCTGATTGCTTTTCCTAAAACAAAACCGTGGCCGGCCCTGCTGCCCGATCGAGTTCAGGAACAAAACTTAGTTCCCCTTATGACAGGCTCGTTTATAGCACCCCAATTTGCCGTGCCGGACGCGCAAGAGTTTCGGTTGGGCACTTCGTTAGGAAGGGTACCCGATCGGTATTCTTTTCAACTTCCCTGGTTATGGCAATTATCGTGGATTTATCCCTCCCCTATTCCGCAACGGGTTTTTGATTGTCCGGGTCCGACGGTCCTTCCATATTCCCATCGGTGAGCCCCTATACATAACGGAGTATACTTTATTTGCCATACCGGCTTGCTCCCTGGTGCTAGTGCCGCTCTTGTCCCCGTGACCCTTCCGATTCGGTAGGCTCCTCCAATAGTTGAGCCACCCCTGCTAGATAGCTCTCTCCTACCTCGATCTCTCTTCGAAATTATGCGCTCGTATTCCGCGCAGGCTAACCACGCAACCCAAATATCATAATATTGATGACCTCTAGCAGCTCCTGGGCCTGGTTCCCCCAGAACAACCCGTGCTCCACAGCGATGTCATAGAACATCCCGATGGCTTGAGGCGGGAAGTGATCTATCCAGACTATTACCGAGTCCGCCAGATCCCTCGCCCTTGCGAGCCTCCCGAAGATGAGGTCTATCATGAATCGGGGGACCCGGCATCTTAGCGGGGTTGCCGGTGCGCTAATTCCACGTTCCTCCTGCCCCTTACTGATTGACCTATCTATGTCACTACCCGGGTGGCCCTCCGAAAGACCGGGGCCAGCTCGTGACCTTGTGATATTCCTACTCCCAGCGAGTATCAACCAATTTCAGGTAGGTACAAGGTCCCGGTTACTTCCAAATTGGAGTATATGTCATCCCCAAACCCTCAGTCAAATCGCATCCCGGTCCACAAACATTCCACCATTATGAAGGCGTTGTCCCTCCCCAAGGTCACGGTCCGTCATTCCACGTCGATTCCCCTGAATTCGAAACTTGACGGAAGGGACACTTCCCACCCTCTGCCGTTATTTAAGGGCGGGCTGGGGTACCGGGGTTGGCGTGCTATCCGAACACGTCTTGCCGCCATCGTTGTTTGATGATTTCCTTCAAAGCTTAAATAAAGAGGATTACAACCCGTTCTTCAGCAACCGCTCATCTACCGCCCCATTTTCCTTTTATGTCCACATTCATCTTTTCTCAGTGGTTCGATCCCCAGTGGCCGTTTTTTCCAGAACCGTTCTCCTTTGGTCATCGCTTATTGCCCTTCTCGTCTTACTTCCCTGCATGTCATCAGCAACTGCGCTCTCAATAACCGGAAGCCTCTTCCCGTTGTCAACCACCCCGCACGCACTGCCAAACGAATGTATATGCCTCATATCCTATGTTACCCCCTAGTTTACATGCATCCCCCACACTCTTGATTTTCCCAAGGCGTCCGATTTTCCGGCCTCTTACTCGAACCACATTACTTCAAACAGTTTGAAAACATCATCCACGTAGGATGGAGTGACCGCCGCCTTCCGACTAATTATCAAAACACAGGACTCTGTCAAGTGGTAACACGATGTATAGAGTCTGACACTTGCCCGATGCTGGAAGGTGAAAAGGAGAAGTGACATAAGCTTCGAGTGGAAGCCCCAGTAAACGGCGGCAGTAACTCTAACTGTCAACTTTAGGGCGTCCCAGGCTGCCTCATCTACCTCTAGGCGATCATACTTACCTATTCTCAGGAGGGTGACAACTTCTCAAGCTTTATCACCGTAGAAGGGTTCGTATTTCAACGAGATCCTATAAAATTCCTCAGCGGCCCCTCGGATGCTCCCCATTACTTCCCAGCCTTTACATTCCCTTGCATGTGTCAGATGATGGTTCTCACTTAGTTGGGTCTCTCTTAGTTGGACTCTCCCTTGGGATCGCATAGGCATTGGGACCGCAGCGTTACATTGGCTTCCCTGCTATCAGATCTAGCTCCCTCCCCCAGTCGGTGAGTTGTGTGCATGTTTCCCTCACCCACTGCATCCCTAGTGTCGACAATTGCTATTCCAAGTTCCCATTTCATTGTCAACCCTGCATGGTGTCACCCTTTCGTCGAGCATTACCCGCCTTGATGGTCTATCTGTTAGGGTCATTTGTTTTGCTTCGCTACCACTCCCTTACCCTGAGTTTGATGACCTATCCCACCTTCGTGTGTGACTGCACTTAGGAGTTTTGATTCTTAGGCTGCATTCACCCCCCTCTGAGACCATCCCACTCTTAGTGGTTCGGCGACATGACATTACCTTGTGACGTAGTGCTATCTTTCAGTTTCAGCACTGAGGCAGTTGCCTCCAGGACTTTAGGACTGTATCTTGCTACATTTCATTTTCTGTTGTTAGTAAGGATGTGTATACCAGACATTTGCTTTCCATTTGACATTATGTAGCTTAGGCTGCATCGCATGGACTTCTCATAGAGCTTGCTCCGTATCCTAGATTCCTCAACTTTCGTTGTTGCAGAGTTCTGATGTTTTTGTGGATAGCATGTTTTTGGCTCTTGCGATTCAGTACAGGTCTGAGGATTGTGCAACGGGTCCTTATCTAACAGGGCCTATCAGGTTATTTGAGTGTTCGGCCTTTGGGACCAGGTCGCGGCCTGACCCCACAGGCCGTGTGCTGTTTGAGTCCAGTCCAGTCCGATACCAATACCAGTGCAATCTAGTCTAGTCAGTCCCCTGGGGGTATACCCCAGCTGCAGTCTATTTGTGCCTCGTTCTTCATTCTGCACTTTGGTGCACGTGCGTGTTAAGTCTGCGTCAGAGCTGAGTTGTCCCTTCCAACTCCATATCCATTTTTCCCATCCTCACCCTTTCGTCTTCATCCTCATGGACCGCCATCCCGACGAGTCCGTCACAGTTACTCACTGGGCTCATGATGCAAGTCCCAACATTTCCACATCCACGCGTTGCCACTTTTCCCATTCCACTCGGAAGGCAAGCCACTGAAGCCCCCATTCCTTGTCCCCTACCTCCGAAGAGTCGTCACCCAGCTCCTTCATGTGGTGCACATATTCTCAGGGAAACACCCGCGGACGCGTCCGCGGGATCGAGCTCGGATTGCCGACCCAAATGGGTCCGCATCCGTGGTGACTATAAACGACTTTTTTTTTTTAATCCGACTTTATTTAGGATTTTTAAAACATCAAAAACGAAATTGGATTTAAAGAAAATTAAAAAATATATATATAAAGAAAAGCAGGAATTTTTTTTGGTCATTTTTTATCATGAGATAAATGGTCCGTGAGTTTACGTGTACTTTTTTAGAAATGAATTCATGTTTTTTGCAAAAGTGTGAGGTGTTTTTAAAAAA